>JAOXJM010000033.1:6066072-6087236 GCA_026413425.1 Tringa solitaria | reverse complement strand
TATATAAATACCACCATTTCATGTGAAGCTTGGAAGCACATTTCTTGTTAGAAAAGTTTTGTTCTCCCCTCTTAGGTGTTATAGGGTTCTATTTACATGAAATGAAATGGACACAGAAATACCTGTATTCATCTTTCTTGCACAAACAGCTAGTCTCCTAATTGCTTCTCTTCCTGGTTTTGTGAACAAATAACATGAATTTTATCTCTGATACCTGCAAGGAAAAGATGTCACCAGAATTCATGGTACTCCCACTTGCTACAAATGTGAACCTTTTGGTTCACAAGTTTTCTTTCATATACATTTGGATACCATCAGTACTGTGGGTTTGGAAGTGAATGATGGGGTTACTACGGAGCAGCTGCAGAGTAATTCTCTGAGGCAAATTCAAAACCTTGCTGGAAATATTTCACTTTTAATGTTTCTCTTGTAAGCAAAATACTGCATGTGCTTGTGTGTGTGCTACTAGCGATGTGTTACAGCATTTCCAGAATCTTTTGAAACTTCAGGAAGGAAGTGTGTGTTACATCAGCAATAGTATATTTCCTTTCTTAGATTTTATTTTGTTTTCCTAGCTTGAGTGAGTTACTATCAAACACATCTTTGAACCACAGACACCTACCTAGCTGTAGGTACTACTACCTAATTCTTCCCTCTGTCACACTTATCTACTCTCTTGGGTGCACCTAATGCTAATGTATAACTATGAGCACTGCTCAATGTAAGCTTTTCTTTTTACAGGTCTAGAAAGATTTTACATTGGGGCTTTAGGTGATTACACCTTACTGTTTGCTCTGTATCAACCACTGGGACTAGATGAAAGTTGAGAGAGGGTACTAGTGCACTGTATAATATCCATGCCTTCTTTTGCTTCTTCACACTTAATGCCATTTGATTTGGAGTGATTACAGACTTGTAAGGATGCACAGTATTGGCTCCGGGGATGCGTGTGTTACAAAATAGAGGGAAATTAACAATAAGCGAGTTGTATTTCTCGATGTCAAAATAATTTGTATTGATTTACTTTTGCAGATTCATCCTCAGAAAAGGGAGCCCATCGCTGACAGCCTATGACCTGGAGAAGTGTAGACCAAAGGCTGCAAGCTAGTCTTGTAACTTCAGTATTCTGTTTTGCTCTGTTGGTTTTTTTTTTGCCCCTAGCTCCTTATCTCTTGCGTACATGTTATTTATGCCTGGTGAAATCCCTGCAAAGACAATAGAAAAGCAGATCATACAGTCTAGTGATCCTCAGGATCCAGTTAAACTCTGCTGGGAAGCGTTACTGCCCTTTGTTCTGAAGATGCTGTTTGTGCTGCCTATGAGAATCTGTTAAAAAGCCTTGTGAGAAAAGATGCCGCTATTGAGAGACAGTCGCATCTGGTTTGAATTCAAGAGCTTATAATCTCAATAGTGGTGTGATATTTTTTGTTTTGTTTGAGAATTATAGTCTCTTTTATTTGTTGATATATCATCTTGAATTCTGTACTTTTTTTCTTGGTTGTTTGGTAAAAAGGGAATCTGCTTCAGAGTTTTAACATGTTTGTGTAATTGTAAGGAGGGTACCACTGATGCCAGGCCAGGTGGAATGTGCCTACTCCCCTTTTTGAGTCAAGGCCAACTCTCCTTTTGTTTTGGCTCCAAAGCTATAGGAAAGCTAATCACAGGGCTTTTTTTTTCCTGTGTGTACTTTTTTGTATCAGAAGAATTTTAGTGGAAAGGTTTGATGGTTTTAACTTCTCAGTGCAAATGGCTTTATATTTCCAAATTATTCTTGTACTGAATTTGAACATCGTTGTGTAAGCTCTAACCTGAGAATAAAACCTGGCTATTTTAAATGAAAATGTATTTAGACTATGGAATTTTTCAGAATATTGTGATGAATGGATGTTCAGCAAACATTACCTGATAATCTACTTCTAAGATTGTTGCTTCCCTTCAGGCAGGTAGCTGAATCTGTTGGGATCCAGCCCAAAAGAAGGAACTGAGATTTTGCACCATAAGGCCACATGGGATGTCCTGTGTGCTTTCCTTACAGCTCAGAAATACTTAATATGAGTTTAAGCTCCCCCACAAACAGCTTGTTGAGCTGTACAAAGGCAGAGTCATCAGTTAGAGATCGCCTCTGTGTGTCATTTCTGCTTTTAGAACAGGTATTTCCATTCTCATCCATTTACAAAGGTCTGTATATTAAAATAATAACCTTACAGGATTAAACATGTTCAGCATTTGATTTTGGACACAATGGGGAACAATCCATGGGGAAGGATTTTTCTGTTGTTACCTTTTACAGTGATGCTGCTTTTGCCTGCACTGATTAACGAAACGACTCTCCTAACTTATAATACAGACTCAGGAAGAACACAAAACTGCTTTCTCATGAACTATTGGAAATTAGAGTTTGACTGCAACACCAATGACAGAATAAACTCCCAAGTCTCTATTAGCGAGATAGGAGTTTTCATCTCTGCATGAATTTGGAGCTGACTTGCATACACTACGGCAGCAGTTTAACCAGCAAACAATATAACCGCGCTACTCCTGATTAGTGATTTGGCTAATAAGGGTGAGATCATGGAAAATGCTAATGCGGTGCCTTCGGAAAATCCAATTATAATGTAACCTAATTCAATAGGAGCTCTCAGCAGGTGACCAGAGCTGTGGGCAGAGCCCCCCACAAGCAAAGCTGTCGTGAATCCTCAAAACAGACGAGCTTCTGTGTGGTTGGTGTGGGAGGCAACAAACCCCTGTTTCATTCATTTCCACTGTTTTTCCCAAACTAACCAGGAAGGTTTGTGCCCTCCATTTGTGGCGCTTAACTCATTAGCTGACAGCTTGTGCAAGCTTTATCTGGCCCAAGCGGATGATTCAACTGAGCCATTCACAGTAAGAAAATAGAGTTTTCAGGGCTATCTTTTTTCCACCCACCCTCCTCTGTTTAGTTACAGGCTTTTAATGTTTGGCTGGTTTGGGCACAAGACTGTAAACCTTGACTCACAGAGATCCTAATCATGCTAAGTGAGGGGTATTACATAATAGACAATTTGTATCTTTGAAAATGTATATAAAATGCTTGTACAGTTGATTTTTTTCTCTTGATTTTCTTCTAATGATGTATGTTTCCCAAATGCAGGTGCATTCATCTATTTGAATTAACATTGTCAGACTCAAACACCCCCAAAGGATACGCTTTCTGCAGTGACCCAGACAACTTTAAGGGGGTGTTATTTTAGTTAAAATTAACCATAGTGCTTGTGACAGGCATTTTTCCTTACCCAGTTTCAGCAAAGCCTGAGAATCAGCACTCCCAGTTCTTCCTCTAGCCTTTTAAAGAACCTTCTGGCATTTCCCAATTTTTGTTACATATTTTGTTTTCCAAACACCTGCCAAATTTTCCATCTGATCCTGTCTATTCAGCTTTCTTTGATATTTTTGTGTATCAGTGGCAAGTGAACCAATTTTGCAGTGAAGGCTAACATGTTTGCAAAAGGCCTTTTCTTTTATAATTCCTTTTCTTGTAGGAACTGCTCAGGGTTTGGGAATATTGGAATTACTATGCACATTGCAAGAGGAGCAATTAATACACGGAGAGTAATTTTCTTTTCACACTGGACCAGGCACTTATTTGAATACCCGAGCCTGTAACTGCAGTAATGAGCTATACCCGTAGCTTGTGCTGCACGATTTCCTCTCTCACTGTGGCTTGGGAAAACAAGAAAAGCATAAATTGATTTTCTGTCAAAACTTTTCAGCAGTTTAAGGAGATGTTTTCACTTGTTCAGCAGAACAACCAACGAACGTGCCCTGCATCAATGCTGGCCAGCCTGCCCACGAGGTGAGATGCAGCAGGAGCGCTTGACTCCTGTGCGACCAACTCAACTGCCACATTAAAAATGCTTACTAGGTGATGAACATTTAGGTATAAGGTAAGGAACTAACCCATAATGCATACTCAGTGTATACGGACCATAATGATTATTCAGTGTTTTAAAATGACAGGGTGGGTGTCCAGGCTTTGGTCATGATCAGCTCTTGGAAAACGTTGATACTTCTGGCAGGATCATGCATGTTGACCTGTATTTGTACAGATTCTGAATGGTGAGTTATGACATCTGATAGAAAAATGAAATTTTATTAAATAACAGATTCTAGAGAACATTTTATGTATGTTTTGGCATGGGTTTCTGTAGACTTTTCTTCTAAACTGAACTTCTTCCATTTGGTTGCAGTACTATGTACTGAATACGTGGAGGAATTTTCGTTTCCATGAATGAGAGCAAGACTTCATATGTCAAGTTAAATTATCTACTTATTTTCACACAATAGTATGATATGCTGGATTCACTAAATGATGTTTTGATTACCATATCACATTTGAACTCAAGGAGTCATTAACACAAATGAGGTACTTAAAAGCTTAAGGTCTTTGGGGAACTTTTGCCTTTTTTCTTTTTTTTCTTTTTTTTTTGGTGTGTTTAGCCAGCAGATGTGACACCAGCATTTTGCTGGCTTGAAGGTGGATTTTTTGATTCACCACTATTTTACTTTCCAGGTATTTTAAGCTCTGTGCCTTGTCAAAAATGTATGTTGTTTTAATATTCTCTTTTTCTCCTGAAGGACTGAAGTGCTGCTGGTGACAGTCATGCCACTGCTTATTCCATTCTATTTCTATTGATATTCCTTTCTACTCTTATACTTAGATAATGTGTGACATGATATGAAGATTTCATTGGTTATAAGTTAGTTGTCTGTCTTTATAAATCACTAAATAACATCCCTCCTTAGTCTCAGGCTGTCATTTATTTCAGGAAGGAAAAATCATTACTTTGAAGTTTGGGGTAAAAGCTGGGAGTTGTTTTAATTGCTTCAGAAAATCTAGATACAAGAGGAAGTGGATTCATGATAATGTTGTAGGCAAAGCACATGAGGTGCCCCAAATACACACCTACGTTATCCTGTGATAGGAAGGCTAGATATCACACCTGAGGGTGATTTGATAGATTACATTGAAAATCTTGGATCACATTACTTTCCTCCTTGAATCCATTTACTAGTTTTTTTATCTTTTACTGCATCAATATTAGATTTCTTGTCCAAACAATAAACCTTCTCTCATTCATCTCCCAGACAACATTTCACTCTCTGTCTTTCCCAATCTCTCATCTTTCCTCTTGTCTTCCAGAGCATGGCTTTTGTGTCCAATATAAGATGATGTTGCTGTTGCAGAGTTTTCAGCTTCTGCCTCTCTTCCTTTATATCTCTCCTATAACCCCACTTCCCAACAGCTTCTCTGTATGATTGATTTCTAAACCTTCTTTACTTGCAATGACCTTTGGAATTCTAGCATACCATTCTTGTTTGTCTTTTAATAATATCTAGGAGAAGGTCAGGGCTTTGTTTTCTAGATCCACTAGCAAGGAATGCCATTCTACAATCCTGTAAGAGGGATTAATTGATGTGTTATCCACTGCAATGTGAAGTGTTACATTTTTATTTATAGTCTCATGAATTATAGTAAGAACACATCATCAATGAAAGTATTTTCTTCTGAGGTGAAATGAATTATATAACTAGTAGAACTAGAAAAGCATGGTGAATGCTGTGGATGAAAGAATGCACTGTACTGTTTGGCTATGGCTCCCCATACCCAAAGACTTGCGCTTATCTCCACGTCATATTCCCAATCTCCTACCAGTCGTTGCTCTGCCATAATTTCACTTTCCATTACAACATGTTTTGGGTGAATTGCGATTTTGAGATGTCCAAAATTACCAGTCTTCATCCTACTCTCCCTTTCGGTAGTCTAGAATAGAATGAGAAAAAGCTGGTGTCGTATGATGATACCTTTTGGTCAAGCAAGCTCAGCTACTCCAGCTTCCCTTATTCTTCTCCCTATAATAGATTGGGAACGCAGCATACACTAATGACCTGGGAATTCTGCCTTGCTCACACCACCCTGTGCTGATCTTATTTCTAATCAGGTTGAAGTTCTCTCTCTTGTTTAAAAAAATAAATTGTCAAGTTTTAAAAAAGTTTTCTGTATTTTAACTTTGTTATGAGAATGACAGAAGAATTTCTGATTTTTGCAGATGTAAGTTTAAAGGTCTGTGAGACACCACAGGGTGGAAAGTATTTTTTTGATTAATAAAACACTTTCCCACCAGGAGCCAGGATGCTGGCTAATGCTGTGTTTTCACTTATGGCAGCAACAAGCCTTGCTTCCACCTGCTCTATAAATGGGGAACACCCAGGTGCTTCCTGTTCACTAGCTGCTGACAGGAGAGCGAAGGGTCCATGCTGGCCACCGACCGTGAAATGGGCTGGTGGTGGTGAGAGCAGGGCAAGGAGGACAGGCAGGTAGGGTACATGATGGGGCACAGTTCCTGAGGCAATCTGTTGATCGCCGTAGGAGTTAAGATCTTGCAAGACTGAAACCATAGATTGCAACTTTGTTGGTCTAATGGGAGGTATCAGACCAAGGGGAGTCTGGAGCTCTTCTCATGGCCAAGGGAAAGGATTTGGAGAAGGGAAATCTCGTGGAGTGAAAGCAGGATGTGTGTTGCTAGTGTTTGTATCACATGACCTCATTAAGAGAGGTTACAGCTTTGAAGAAAGGTAAAGCTCTTTTGTTGGCATTTTCATTATCAGGTTGGTTTCATTCAATTAATTATTTGGTTTAGTTGAGAAGAGAGAGATGTTTTAATTTTCTTAGAGGAAGTTTTCATTTTTTCCCTTCCGGTGTTCAGGCATCCTGTATCTCAGCTCTTAGTCATGTAAATCCCAAGTTAATCCAGTTAAGGCAATGACATTTCCCCATAGAGCTGGCACATGCATAGGCCCTTTGCAAGTTTTTCACAAAACCAGCTATCTCTTTGACTAAATATAGCCGTCGCTTAAAAATGTTACTTGAGGCTAGGCAGAAAGCACTAGCCAGATTATTTCCCTATGCTAAAAGTTGGGAAAGAGCTGTGTTTTTCTGAAGATTGAAATTAAGAGCTGGCCTTTTTGTAATTCCTATTCTTTTTCCCTTTTCTTCACAATGCCAGATTTGCAGCCTGTCCTTTCTAGTCATGACCCAGCATGGAATCTGTGGAAATAAAGTGGCAGAAGAAGCAAGACTAGTCCAGCTGAATGGAAGGACCAGCAATAACACCAGGAAAACACAGTCATCAACACCAAAGAGCAGGATATTTCAAATAAAACTCTTTCTGGGTAAATGACTATTCAGAACAGGGGCTTTGGGAGGGGCAGTTGATCTCACCATCTTTTCACCTCTTTTTTAGGTAGGAACAGTGTGGCCATACAGGAGAAAAGCCGCTGGCTTATGAACTAGCATTACGATGTTCTCTTATGTTGGCAGTAGCGAGTGAGTGATTACTTTATTCCCTGTTATAATTCCCTAGTGGTCAAGAGTTAGTGAGGGTGGGAATACCAAACAGGAGACTAGGAGCCTCCAGTGAGGTACTTGATCTAGAGGGAAGGGAACTCACTAAAATCAGCTTTGAGGCATGAATATTGCATGGCAGTTAGCAAAAACCAGGCTTGAGTCTGTCTTAGTAATGCCAGCAAAATTGGTTGCTTACAGGGATTGTTCCTAATCCTTAACAGTGACAATTAAAATTCAAAGCATGTGTATGATGTTGTTATCTCACTGTTCATGACTTCTAAAGAGACATCTGACTTCCCTGAGGATTTGGGTGGGGCTGGGTCAGAACACTGTAGCTGCTTTTCTATTTCTGTCTGACAAATTAATAACCCGGATTTTGGAACACAGCTAAGAAAAAGACGAAAAACCCGAAAACCTCACCACCGAATCAAACCCACTGTGTTACAGGGGGTGACCTCTGTGAACCACAATTCTGCATTACAAGATACCTGTTGGGCAACTGAAAAAAAAAATCCCCAGAAAAAAAAAAGGCAATTAATCTGAATGTGCTGTTAATTTAATAGTATTCTCATGGGGAGCCTTAGACAGTGCTACTATTCACGAGCTTACCATAACTTCCTACTGTTCCACAGATGCTTGTGACAGGCTCTGCTTTTCATGATTGTTCCTCTGAAGTCCTTTACTTTGGAGTCACAGCAAACCATCTATTTGTATTTTATGAATCAAATGAAGTTTGTGGAAAGCAAAATTCCCATTGGAAATGAACTTAGGAAGGCGGTGCTATACCGCCAGGAAAATTTTCCAAATAATTGAATTCTTATTAATAGAAGTTTTCACTTTGATGAATGCAAACATTCAAGCTATGGCATGTTGTGAGGCTCTCTGTATCTGAAAGCACAGATAAGAGACGTGGGAAAGGCAAACAAAAAAAACCTCTGAGTAGTACCAGGGAGGGGGAGGATATTAATAAAGAAGGAACATCCCTTACAAGTTTCTTGTTTGTTCTGATTCATTCAGCCTATTCCGCCCAATTTTATTTAGTTTCTGTATGTAAACATCACCACTGTTTATGAGCAGTATTTCATTTTGTTTTAGAACAGCTTAATCTTATGTAGATTGTAAACCTTTCTTCATCTGAGAAGAAAATGATAAAGACATTGTACCTTAATTTCTGTATGCTAGTAGGGCGTAACACTGACACGATGTTTCATAGCTGCTAAGCGGATGCCGTTCATCTTGGTCAATCATTCTCAAAAACATTACACTGCAGTTGCAGGCATCTAAATCTCCATTAAATTCTTCAGACTGCTTTAAACTTCTGCAGATTAGCCCCTGAAATTCTGTAGACTTCTGCCTCTGAAGTCCCCAGAAACCTGCTGCACAGCCAGGCTGACTCTGGCTTTGCTGAACTGCATGGGTTTCCCTTGCTCTGTAGGAAAAATACGTGTAGATAATTCGGGTTCTTCCACATAAAGACTGTATGTGCAGGTGGTGATGTTCATGCAGATGTGAACGTGTCCTAGTTTGTGCTCATGTGTGTACTTGCATATTTATATTACGTACATAGAAAGTAAGTGTTAAATTATGAAGATTTGAGTGTAAGAGCTAAATATATAAATATACATGCTCTTTGCTCTAGGAAAGAAATGTAGTGGGATTGCTAAAACTTTTAACCTGGCCACATAATAACAGTCAATATGTCATGTCCTCAGAGAAGAGCATGGTAGTAAGAGAAAATGAAGATTTCTTTTTAACCTGGAGTTCAAGCTTCACCAGGCTCTAATTTTTAAGTCTTGCCAGGCTGAGAAGCTTTGCCTGTGTTAATGATGTGCTGTATTCGGGGCTGGCAGAGTCTGCTCCCTGCCACCTTGCTTGGTCTCTCAGCGCTGGCTTTCTGTTTATACACTGGGGAGGGAAAAGTGCATTTCCATTGACTTTTATTTACTCTTTTATAAGAGTACTTGGAGTTTACTAGAAGAGTTTAATTGGGCTCCAAAGCGCTCTGTCCTGCTCACAAAAGCGTACTGTTGTTCCACTTCTGTTTTTCCTTGCGGGATGAGGGGCCTCAAGAGCCAAACCACCATCTCCTCTCTGCCCACAGGCTGTGGAAAGGCCGGTGCTGTACGTTGGTGTGAGCGTCGTTGGACTGGGGACAGGCAGTGGACACCTTTCTTCCCCTCGTTCTCCTTCGCTCAGCGGCACATGGTGTTTCAGCAGTGGGAGAAGGTCAGTGCCTCTCTGTGCTCACGCCTGAGAGGAAGGCTGGATTTGTATTAAATCGCATCATTTCAGACAAGCCTGAAAAATCACTCCTGGCAATTTAAGCACCTTTCGTTTGTAGTGAGAAAGTATAGTATAAAAACTGGCTTCCACAAAGGCTTCCTGGGCCATTCCCTCATCTCTCAGAGCTCATTTCCATTGTGCAAGGCACAAACTCTTCATTACAGGGAGTGGCTTATTTTTAGGAGTTTCCAAACACAGGAACAACTCTGCCTTCTCTTGCATGGAGGGGAAAAGGACCAGGTAGAACAGGTCCATGCTCTTTGCCTGGTTTCCTATGGAGCAGTGTTTATGAAGCTGTACCGGCTGCATTCATGTGTGTACCTGAGAGTGCATGTGTCTGCCAGGCCTTCCCAGTGAATTTGTAACATCTATGAAATGTTATCTTTGCCAACTCAGTCAAGTGTGACAGAAAGCCAGCAGGTCTCAAGGGTGTTAGGTTCCTAGAAGTGGGCAGGCAGAAGATAGGGGAACCTCTTAGAGCAAGGGAATCTCAGTGTGAACTCCAGACTTGTCAAAGAATCCACACAGGATCTCAGCCAGGGGAGGCAGGTCCCTAGGGGATCTGTCTTCAGTGACCCAGGGCCACGCTGTCTGTCTGATCTCCACCCCTGGTCCCACCGTTTGTAGAGCCGGTGAGATTTTTCTGAGGGAGAGAGGCAGGCCATAAAGAATAAATGTGTATGTTTTTCTTTATACATACACATTTATTCATAAGATACACATGTGGATATGTATGTTACGCACTGTGGACGCTCAGATAATTATAGCATTAGTGCAATATTTTTCTTGATACTATGGTCTACACGATCTGAGTCTTGTAGCATTAGGCACACAACCAACTTCTGCCTGAGTGGTTATACTACAGGCCATGCACACATTTTTCTGATATGTGTACTGTTTCCATAAAGGCATTTTGTTTCATACTCTTCATTTTGAATAGGAACAGCTGTCTTTCAGAGGACTGTCTGATAAAGCCATAAAAGGCAGACAGATGAGTAAGAGAGATCAATCTTTATTTCCATTATGGTCATATAACAGAAGACAAGGTTACATAAGGTTAGACGTATGTAACGTGGTAGGTTGGGTTTCCGGTGTTTCTAAATGATTAGTGTTTCAGTGAAAGAAAGCTCTGTCTTTATTCAGCGCTCTGAAGATGTATCACAAGGAGACTGCATACTAAAATAGTGTAACCTCATGTATAAAATTAAGCCTGCTGCATTCCTCTATTTAAAGAACCAAGGTTTTTATATTTTATATTTTTGGCAGTCATTCATCGATGACATTGTATGTCAGTAGAACAGTAAAATAACAACATATAATGTCAGTAATACATGTGCATATTCATGTATGTACATATAAAAATCAGGACATGTTCAGAGGATGGAATGCAACCTGTCTGTTTTCATCAGTGGGATCTTTGACTAAGGCTTTGGAGATCATAAAAGTCTTTAAACAACTGCATATATGACTTTAGGCTGGGAAGGAGCTTTATTGATTCTGGAGGGAATGAACACGTAAAATGTAGAACATTTGTAATCCAGATCCAGGCCAATTCAGAGGAAATCTGTAATGTTATCAATAAAGCAGGAGAATATTATAAATTAGTGCATGATAAATGAGTTGATGGGCTGGCAGTTAATCTAGACAATAAATTGAAATGTTGTTATTGATGCCAGGCTGAAGTTGGCACAGCTGACGAGCTTTGAGGCAGGTCTTCCCTTGATTCGACAATGGGAATTTTGCGTGAGTTACTGCCATGATATGGTCATCATCATCTTGGTTTCACAGAGAAACCACACTTTCCTTTCCGGAAAAGTGGGATGTAATATGCAGCACCTGAGGATGCTGCCCTGTCTGCATAGTGCCAGACTTTTACTGAAGGGGCATCGCGTTGCTGTGGCTAAGCTGGAGCTGGTGCTAATGCCCTCTCCCTCCTCATTTCTCCATCAACCCATTTCGTTCTTAACAGGGGTAAAATATAATTTGAAAAAAAAAAGTGCTGCATCTTATCCCATTTTCAAAAATTGTGATGGTGATGGGGAAAAAGAGTGGCTTCTAAGCTGTATGTCTATTTGGCTTTTGCTTGGTTCTAAAACACTGTTTGCTTTCCCTCTCTCATTGCACAGCCAACACTCAGAAAGCAACCCTGCACCCTTGAAAAACCTGTTCTCTCAGCAACACTGGGGATATTGCCAGGTATGATATGACCTTATTTTTTGTGACTTGTTCCTGGGACAACTGGTAGCATCAACTGCTGGTTCTACACAAAGGAATTGCGTGACTTTGCCCTCTCTGCCTGTGTTTGCTGGCTAGCACTGTGCAAACACTCTATGTAGTGCGATGGAGTGCTTTTCCCTCCCAGGGGTGGTACTTGTTTGCCACAGGGATCTCCTTTTCCAACTTTGGATTCTGATTATCCCCAGAAGCATTAGCAAAAGAGGAGATAAAAAAGATCTACCTATGGACCCAAGGAGAAAGTAGATTCCGGTAAGAAACCTTGGGCTTGTGAAATTTTTGCCTGCATGTTTCTTGTATTCAGTGCAAGAGTTTTTTAAGTAGTGATCTTAGTAACATTTCTCAGAGTCTTCCAGCACAGCAGGTTGCCGTGCTTACAGACAAATGCTGGTTCTGTGTGGAAGGGTGGGAGAAGAAACTGGGGTCGAAAAATATTTCATTGGCTTGTATGAAAAACCTTAAAGCTGGTGCTGAGAAAAAGAATTATCTTTAAGCAAACAATTTCATTTAGAACAGTAATACCCTAAAAGTATTTCCAGCCACTTAGTTTGGGGGTGCTCTTTCCTCTCTGGATCTCTAGTTTAGTTGATTCACTGTGTCCCTCCAGCTGGTGTTGTAAAAACGAGAGAAAAGATTAAATAAATGTATCCTGTCAATTCCTCCTTGGCCCTTATGGCTTCCGTAGTAAGCTCATTTGCACAGATTTCTTAATGTCTTGAGGCAAGCTCTCCCATGGGCTTTGCTGAGGACCACACACAGATATTCAGTTCTTTTCTTGCATTTTTCTGTTAATTGCCCATCTTCTAACAAGCAGTCCTTGCGCTTATCAAGTCGCAAATACCTTCTTTTGAGTAGCTCTGACATGCTTAGCTACAAGGAAATTGTAAATAGAAAGCGTCTCTGTTGTGCCTTTTGCTCCTCACAACATATGAATACTATGAAAAAACAGACAAACTAGTTGGGCTTGTTTACTCCACACGCACATCTGAGGCTATGGGCAAGCCGTTCACAGAGCCATATGAATCCTGCTACCCTGCTCAATTTGTGGAGGCTTCTACAAGAGACAACACAGAGAGTGCTTCTGAAGGCAAAGGGGTTACGTGCGTTCCCACATGCTGTATTCTTTAGTCAGAGACAAATTTCTGCTCTTATATAAGATGTTGGGTTTTAAGCTTTGCATAATTGTGTTCTATATCATTTTGATCTTGTGTGTTCTTAAATTTTGCTTTCCTGGCCGATGCAATTTATTACAATTAACTTTTAATCTTCTGCATTGGTCTTTATCATCTATTCACTTGAGACGGGAAGCAATTATAGATCTTTGAAATAGATGTCCTACTTAGATTCAGCAGAATGTCTTTAATGGGTTCTGGTGTTTAGTAAGAGAGGATTAAAAGCTATGGTAACATCGTGAAGTGCAAACTTTGGAACTTTGTTGTTCCTGAGCTGTGCTGTCTCCCATCCATGCAGCTGGGTGCAGTAGCTGGAGAAGGTGCTGTGAGAGATCAGGGCTCCTGTCATTGGTTAGCCATGTGACCAGATACAAGTCCCACCTGGCTCAGTTTGCTGTCTAAAGACACTCACCTAGTGCCATCTGAGATGCCACTGGGTATCCAAAACATCTGCAGATACAGTATTGGCAATGGGAGGATTCTACCTTCAGTATGGGCAGCTATGGCCAAACAGGCCCCCAGAGATGTCACAGAGGGTGCTAGGTGTCTCTCTTCAGGAAACTGAGGTAGCTTTTAGTGTCTCTGTGTCTTGTTTTCTCCATCAGTAAAGACCATTATTCTGGTTGCACGGGCATGCTGTAAGGCTTGACATAGGAAAATACATTTAAGACAACTTCATAGGTTATTTTCAGAGCACAGAAAGTCAGAGACTCTCTCTCCGACACAAATCTGGTTCTGACTTTCTTCTGTGAGAGCAGAACAGCCGGGCAGGGTGAGCTTTTGGTTAGTTGTCCTTTGAACACACAGACAGGGTGGACAAAAGCAAGACCAACTCTGTGGCAAGGTGCTAATGCTAGACAGCCGGTCCTCTCAATTCTTGTTGGAGTTTTTTGTAAGTCTGGGTTTGACCGTGAGGACCAAAATCAATCCCTTAAAGTAGGTTATGGCATAAATTCCAACGTGTTGGTGGGGCACCTGAATTTGGCTCCAGGAGGGCTGGATGGATGCTTCGATGTTTTGGGAAAGTCCACCAGATGGAGCTCTTGTTTGAGGGATAAAGCTCCAGCAGGCTGCGGAAGCTGAGAAAATAGGACATAAACGTCATTTTTATTGGATCGTTTCACATAACGGGCTTGAATTGAGCAAGCCTGGCTTCCCAAGCACTTGCTTTTAACAGGAAACATTCGATGCTAAGGATGCGGAAAAAGGAAATGTACTTTTGTGGCTAGAAGTGCTTGAAGCTTTCACTATGTTTTCATTTTCTTGTCACTGACTTATTTTGCAGAACTGTTTTAGCACTCATTCCCTCAAATCTTTGTCCCTTAGTATGCTTGCCATATTTAATCATAATAATTACACCCCTTAGCTATTAAACCCATATAAAATCAAAGCACCGGAAAACTTGCTTAATGGTTAGTTGAAAAAAATATACGATTGGGGTGTGAGAAGGAAAAGTTTTCAACTTTAAATTTAGTTACCTAAAAGACAGCTAATAAAACTTTGGAGTTTGGCAAAGAATGCAGAACTAAGTGTGTCTTGGTCTGTGAAGTTTTTTGAAAGACATAATCCATGAATTCAGAGGTCTAGCTACACAACACTGCCACCGGGACCTCGCTGGTTTGGTATGCATGGCACCTCTCAGATGTGTTCCTCAAAAGCTTTTAAAAACAGATTTTTAGAAGCACATTTGTTATTCACGTAATCAAACAACTACACTAATACATCAGAGAGCAATGTAAACACTCCGGCTATGAGGACATTAGGCTTATCTTCAACATGGGTGGTATGAGCACCAATGAGATTTGGCCCCTGCTCCATGCAGTGTGAGGTAGTAATAAGCCATGTTCTTCGTGGAAAAAAAAAATGAATGGATATCACTATCTTCACCTTCATAAATGAAATTAGAAATGAGACAGCCAAGTCATCGCAGCCCACCTCCATAACACAACGTAGCCATCCTTATGGCACTGGGCATGTCCTGGGGGCAATGCAGAGCTGAGTTTGATTCACTTGCTATCAGATTTATTTTCACCTCTACCGACCAACCAAAAAAAGGCATTCATACTGAACAGCCTCTAGTTTTAGGCAAAATGAAGCAGGCCTACTGCCTCCTACCATGGGATTTCTGGGTTTGGGAGATGAAAAAAAGTCATATGATCTTTTATTCTAAATCATGTAGGATGAGCTTCCCTTCAATAATGTCTTTAGAAGAACCACTTCATAGCTTGCCATCCCACTCCATTGTTGCTCGGAGCTCTCCTTGACTCTTTATGAGTGAAAGAGACACAAAAGCCAACACTGCTAATTGCTAGGTGCTATAGGGTGCACTTGGATAAGAAAAGAGGAGCATTCATGAGTTAACATAGCTGGATGTATATTTTAAATGCTGTGTGGCAGCTAGTTGTAGTTTTAAAGTAGCCAGACATTGCATCATGCTTAATTCAACCTCTTTTTGTATTGTTACAGCCCATAGCAACAGACTTGGAAAATGGATAAAGTTGAAACCTGGGGGTCCCCAGAAGAGTTAATTTCCTTGTTGGTCCTTACAAGAAAGAATCAAATTTTAGTTCTTATATATTTCGTACGCTTCCAGCAACAGTGTCATCTGGTCAATGACTGACAATTTCCCTTTGGCTCTTTCTTTCTCAGTGTTTTTTGTCTATTAAGTAAATTGCATATTCCATTTTCCTAGGAATCATGGCTGTCTGCTGATTAAACACACTCAGTGACATGGGTCAGCACTTATTCAGAGCTATTCGATCAAGAGAGAGCCTTGCCTACTGCACACAGCAATGTTATGTGCCGTAGATGTACAAAAATGCTAAGAATTCTGAGCATCTTCCTGTTACGTTCACCTTGGGATCCTCTAGGAAAGTCCAAAAGGAAAAAATGTTGTCATGGGGGTGATTTGGGTGTTTCTGCTGAGTAGAGTTTGTAATTTTTTTTTCTTCTTGTTAATGGTTAACCAGAAGAGAAGAAGTCTCCTTCTTGAAATGGGATCTGAGGATATCAAAGGCTGGTCTTCACTTTGAAGGAGGAAGGAGAAGAAGAAGAGTAGGAGGTTGATGCTGTGGATTTTTCAGTGGAGGGAAGGAATTAGGACACTACAGATTCTTCTTGTCTGTCCTGCAAATCCTCCTCAGCCAAGCGTCATCAGATAAACCCAAAATCAGTTGTTCAAATCGGTTCCAGTTTTCTGGCATGTAGGTTGCAATCTTTTTATTTCAGGTAATTACTTAGAGAGTCCTCTAAAATTGCAATTACTACTTTTGCACTGAGATTTTATGAGGAACAGAATGTCCTATTTCTGCATGTGTGCAGAAGCTGTATGTATAGCTGAAGTTTAGGGCATGTGAAGCATTAAATGCAAAAAAAAAAAAAAAAGTTAGTGTTTAGTTTTAAGTACCATTTTTGAGCCAAGGAGACAATTTGTTGCTCCATTGTGTGAGTGTGTAATACTGTGCTCAAAAATAGTGACTTGAATAAACATTTTGCGGTGACATGTCTAAAACAATTATTCTTTAAAGACAGGAATGTAACAAGAGCTTAGGTCTAGGCTGTGTCTGTGGGAACACCTAGTCACATAAGAATTAAAGGGTGTGTGTTCTAGATTAAAGTATCCTATACGTCATAATATGTCTAATTATCATACCATTTTCCTCTATTAAATTCATTTGTTTTAATTAGAAAAATAGATATTTTGCATCAGAGTTTAAGGGGTCTGTTGGGCACTTGAGATTAAATCAATGGTGTGTTAACAATTTTATCTGGAAAGTAGATTAGATTATTAAATTTATGCAAAATAGCATCATTTTTCTTTTTTCAGTAGAATAAAATTATGATTAAGAAATAGTGCTTGAAGCATGAGAGATCTGCTTGACATTATTTTTCACATGCAATTTTGGGATTTTACAGTGAAGTAATTAATCTTTAATCTGGTTTTATAATAGTATATGAAATTTGGCAAAATAAAACAAGTGCTACAGTAGTGTCTAACAGCAGGTGTTTTCCACTGACAGTATGGGAGATGCCAATGCTGAGCACTCAGACCATATATTTAGATTTGTGTTTTATTTTTATGCTGTTGGAGCAAAAAAAAAAATCTTGTTAATCAGTTCATAAAACAGTAGGATTAAAAAGAATGCATTGGAAGTGTAAAACAGTCAACACCAAGAGATTTTTAAAGATTAGCTTAATAAATAAAACATAATTGGGTAAAATAGGCAAATAATGAGTTAAGGGTAGCCCAAATGTGTAATTTCTTGGGGTCAGCGGCAACGCGTCAGTTTACACGCAGCTGGGTAAAGCCTAGAGGGCACGTAACAGGGTGTCGTGAAATTCTATTAACCACGCTCTGCTGTTGAGGTGTCTTGTTTTATTTATCCTTCTCCCACCAGCACTTTTAAGTGATGCAGGAGACATATAGAGTTAAATCGCAAGCTGCACACCAACTGCTGCACGTGCTTTTGATTTTTCTCAGGATAGGTTAAAGAAAACATCTCTTATTAAAACAAGAAACCATAACTGAGGCAAGAAAGGAGCTGGCAGGGTGCTTGCAGGATGCTCACGCTGCCCTGCTGCTGGTTGCAGTAGCTCTGGGTTTTTTGGTGGAAATGTGCTAGCTGCACTGGTCCTTGCCTGCCTGCCTGCCCGGGCAGCGCTGGGCAAAGCAGCAGCACACCGGGGAAGATGCTCTCACAGGTCGGTGCTTTGCCTGGCCCCGAAAGGCCATCACCTCACTCTGCTTCAAGCAACACCCGCTTGCTGCCTAAAGGGCAGAAGGAAAACTCAGCTTCTTGCTCAGATGAAATCTGTAGCTCAGCCTTAGGCAAGCAAAACCTAGTAAGCAACATCAACATTTCTACTGATTGTAGGAACATCATCTCTATGCTTACAGCAAATTAGTTAGTTTTTATTACCTGCATGCTCTCCCTGCTCAGACTCCACCTGAGCATTCACGCGTTGCTCCACTAGGGAAGGCAGGAGCAGCTACTGAGCCAGATGCTTCCCAGATGCCTCTAGAGGCCTCTGCTGCCCAGCCCATTCCTCTTCTGAAAGAGTGAGCGCTGTGTGATGCTGCGTAACTAAAACCCATCATGGCCTATGAGGCATAATTGATTGATAAGTCGGGTTTAGCATCTCACTTTCTGAGGCTAATAGATAAAGATACCCTTTCCCTAGCAACAATTGTTAATTGATGGATTACTGATAACAGATCTTCAGATCTGCATCACAAGGAGAACCACGTAGTTGGGTGAAAAAAAATTATATATACATGCAATTAAACACATACATGCAAGCACACGCAGTGTCATCTGTCCTCCACACCAAATGCACAGCAGCACTGGGTGCTAAAATTTGCAATGAATTATTTATATGATGAATTATTCCTCCTTCTCTCCTCCTAGAACATCCAATTGCCCATTTCCATTTTTGTTTCAGAAAGATTTATTATTCAGATTTATTCACTGGATAGCTTATTAAACATTTCCTCCTCTTTTTCTCCATAATACATAACATGCATCTTGTTTTCTGGTAGCACCTATCCATCTCCTCTAATAGGGTCTCCCAGCGTGGTGAAACCGTGAAGAGCGCAATTGTCAGTCCAGACAGTTTACAGTCGCCTTCGTGAACCAATTACAGATGTTCCAAATTCGGGATATTTATTTGCTCACTTAACCCAAAACAGTTTCAGCCCCCAAGTAAATGATCCACAGCTCCAGACAGAGATTGCAACTGCATGTGAATGAGTAATTTGTTTCTCATCAGTATTTAGCGTGCACCTCTTGAAATTCATTCTTGCACCTATTTTTGCTGGTTTTTGTTCAGTTCCCTGGAAGCCTTTGAGAGGGTGGAAGGAGAAGGTGAGCGCCCAAAGCCCAGTCATTTAGCAGCTTGCTGATCTCTTCCCCCTTTAGTTTCTTAGTTTTGCCCCATCGGCATAAGGAAAGGCATTTTATAGTGAAAGACTTCTCGCCCTGGGTGTGATACGCTGCGGGTCCTGGGACCTGTTCCTGTAAAGATTGTACAAACATGAATCATCTCTGGATTCCGGGGGCAGCATTTCAATACCAATTTCCTAGGTGCTGGGGTAGTACCTGAGACAGTTAAATGGCTTTAAAAGGAATCACCTACCCACAAGAATTTTCCTTATTTTGGGCTTTCATCGCTTGGTTTCCATGTAACTGAATGCCAAGCATTCACATAATTTTCAGCATTTAAATCCCAAATCCACCTTCTGTATCTGTGTTTAATATTTTTGTACCTTGTAAATTTTGACATCTGCAAGTCTTGTTCTGAAATTGTTTTAACTGTTCCTCTAGCCGGGAGTCACTCTGCGCTATGCTTTAAATCAGGACAGAGGTTTATAGTTGTGATAGAGGTGGAACTGCAAGCATCCAAAAAAAGAGTTATCTATAAGCAGAGGAGCTGGTATTCACATACCTCAGTAAATAATATCCCGGGGATGTCGTCTTGCTTCCCCTGAAATCACAAACAGTAATACCCTCTAAGAACAATAGCACTAAAACTGTCCTCGGGTTAAAAATAATCGGTTTGCCTGTGTGTGAAGCACACGGGCTCGGGAGTTCTTTGGCTGAGTAGCAATATTTTACCTCTAATGACCTCAAACCGGAGCCAGCCATTTTTGCAGGCTCTACAGAATACTCTTGTGCCACAAATTGTACCCCAAGGCAGCTGCCTGCCTTCACCTGAGCACATCCCTCTCCGCTGGCTCCCACACGCTCCACAGGCTTGGGGAAAAACTAGTGAGGTTGCACTGAGGTTTCTTTTACTAATTCTGCCTTTCTTGTTTAGTCAGATTCTCCCATTTTTGGATGATTGAATCTCTGAGTCTTCTGCAGCAGAAGAGGAGCGCCTGTAGTTTACTGAGATTTTTTTTTTTATTGAGGTGTTGCAGTTGGAGGCTCTAGAAAGGAAGAAGTCCGGATGCTGTGCGTGAATACCAGGTATTTATAGGTTCTCCTTAAACATGCATAACAATTCTAAACTGTTGTGTCTTTCCTCCCTCCCCAAACTCCTAACGTATTTGAAAGCAATAAATATAGTTGTCGAATATGTAAAAACAGGGACGTGAAAACAGAATAATAACTGGATGGGGCTCTTTTTCTTAATCCTGGGTTTCTTTCGGTGAACTTGTATTTTTGAGCAGACCCTTGGGCAGAATGCTCGCTGATTTGCAGTGAGCGACCTGGCTACTCTGCGAGTTGACAGCGTGGGAGGTAAGCGGCAGTAACTAATGGCAATTAGCAGAGATCTGGACAGCTACGTGTCCCTGGAGACGTGAGCTCTTGGGGGCTGTGTCTTCACAGAGTGGAGCTGGTTGTCACCCTCCAGAATATGTCAATTTGCATCCTCTCGCTGAGGCTTTGCCGTCAGCTTTGCTTAGTGGTTTGGGAAAAAGTAGGCTTTATTTTATTTTTGCTCCCCAAATCTGTTGAAGCGATTACCTTCACCGGGGAAATTACCCCATCAACTGCTATTGGTAATAACTTGTTTAATGCTTATGTAGCACTTAACGTTTTCAGGACTGATTTGCCAAAAAAAAAAAAAAAAAAAGAAACAAAAAGAGAGAGGGGTTTGTTTTTAAATGGCAAA
Source organism: Tringa solitaria (assembly GCA_026413425.1). Classification (NCBI taxonomy): domain Eukaryota; kingdom Metazoa; phylum Chordata; class Aves; order Charadriiformes; family Scolopacidae; genus Tringa; species Tringa solitaria. The sequence goes on along the minus strand of JAOXJM010000033.1, from coordinate 6,066,545 downwards.
GGATACTTTCTGCCTTTTCGTTGCAGCTCCCAGGTAAGAGAAAGGTCCCTCACTCGCCGACCCTGACCGGGCAAGGCGGGAGAAGGTGAGAGGCTGCGTAGGCGGCTGTGAGACCCATTTGCTAAATTGCGGGAGGCTTTCATAAATCCCATTTCTCACGCATCCTTTCCCAGCTCTCCGTCGCCGTTGGGATGTTCCGCGGCGTTCCCGCAACCCCAACCCCCGAGAAGAAGAAGAGAAGCCGGAGCGCTGCGCCCCCCCGCTTTCTCCCCCAGCGTACCCCTGTGTGTCCCCCCCCTCCCGCCTCCTCCCCCCGTCCCGACTTCCAGCCGGGATAACCCTTCCAAGATGGATGTTGAGTAGCTTCTCCCACCGCAGCAGCGGAGGCGCGGGCGGCCCACCGCCGGGCGCGGGGGGTGGGGGCGTGTGTGGCCCCCCCCCCGGGACACGGGCTCCCCCCGGGCCCGCCCCTC
>JAOXJM010000033.1:6047952-6065776 GCA_026413425.1 Tringa solitaria | reverse complement strand
GGTGGGGAAGGGAAGGGGCTATAAAGCGCGAAGGGACGTGCGTGACACAGTCCCCGTTGTAGCCCGTCCCCGCCGGAGCGGGGGGTTAGGAAAACACCGGCCTCCTTCCCCCCTCCCCCAAAAAAAAAACCCCTCTCCCGCCCCCAATCCCGCGGGAGGGACAGGACGAGACGGGACGGGACGGGACCGGACGCCGCAAGGTAAGGCACCGGCACCGGGGTAGGAAGCGGGACCCCCCTGATTGCCGTCGGGGGGCGCGGTGTTTCCCCGCTTTTCCCCGACTGCGGGACCCCTCGGTCATGGCGAGGCGGGGGACGCGCCGCACCGAGCGGCCACCCCGGCGCGGTCCCTCGGGCTGCGGCCCCGCGTCCCGGCACCGCTCCGCCGCCGCTCCCGCGGGATGCCGCCGCCGGCACCTCGGCGCCCTCTCGGATCCCCCCGCCTTGCCCTCGGAGGTTGGGGGTTCCCCCTCCTTTCAGCCGGTGTCGGCCCCTGCCCCGCAGCCCGGGCTGCTCGCCCTCCGGCCGGTGTGTGCCGGGCAGGCGGCGGCTCTGTCCTCCCTGGCATCATACTCTGTGTTCGGGGGAGAAATAAACATGGGGCTACAGAAAAAAAAAAGTAGACGGGAAACTCGAGGGTGGGATGTAAGTGCTGAGACTGGCTCCGCGCGGCTTGGGTCGTGGTTTTATTTCGCCAGCTCAGAGACAATAGCTACACAGCCTTGTTTAATCACTTGCAGATAGAACTTTTATGTTTTTAAACCTCCACAGCTAAAGGCTTTTTTGAACCTAGTGCAGATTTTTGAAAAGCAGTGATTCTCTGAGCGTTTTTGTTCTGCGTGTATTTAGTGCTTGAGTGCCCCGCTTCCTCATCTCGGTTCGCTTGGTGCCAGGGATGGGCGCGATCTTGTCTTGATCTCTGGAAATTGTCCTGGTGGGCACCTACTTGAGCGAGGCAGCCTCTGCAAGGCTGCTTTTTGGAGATCGGGTTGTGAAGTTTGTAGAGTCCCTTGGATTTTCCCTCCCCACCAAAGGATCTGCTTAGCGTCCAGTTACAATCTTTAATTAAAGCGCTTTAACAGAACCGCTGTTCTAGTGGCTTGACTGAGCAGCAGGAGGCAAGCCCAGAGGGGAGGCAGGATCCCCAGCGTAAATACACCCGTCTCCCTGGCCCGGCTGGCTGTTTGTGAGCAAATACCAGGTGATCTTCAGTGACACAAACGTGGCACCATGTCTCTGTCGGAGCATCCCCGGCAGCACCGTTTTAGGATGGGCAGCTAGCCCAGGTGCACTGATTGCATGCTTGGTCCTGCCGGTGGAGTTGGATCTGTGTAAAACTAGAAGAGAGGAGAGCGATTTGAGGGTGAATTGCTCCCTGGTGGTGAGTGATTTATACGCTAGTGACCCTGGGCAGGCTCTGCTGCCTTGGCCATAACCTGGGTTCCAGAAAAATAGCACTTTGGGTGTTAGACATCGTCAGCACCCTTAGCTATGCTGTAAGGGAGCGGGGAGAAAAACTTTGTGGTTCTGTTCAGCCTGCTTTGAAAATCGCTGATTCTTAGCTATTTTAGGAATGGCATTTCGGATTGCTTCTTGTCAGGAATGCCTCATCCTCCCGGCCTCGCTCTCCGACCTCATAGCAAAACGCGTACCTGTAAGAGGAGAGCTGCCGAGGTCAGCTTTCTAGCGCCGCTAAAAGTCTCTGCGAGTACTTAATGTCTAGGATTTAAAACTTGTTAATATTTGAAGGACTTTTTAGAACGGTGAGAAATTTTATGTACTATTTCAACTATTGAAAATGTGATGAAGGAGAAATGTGCCGTACCCCATCATGTGTGGGTAGCGTATGGATGTATTTGGGGTCCTGTGGCTGTGTTTCGTCCTGCTGTCAGAAGAACGATACCTGTTCCTCCTGCGCCTTCTGTGCTGGCAGACAATGAGCCCCTCTTAATTTGGAAAAGCTTTGTAGTACGTCTGAGAAATCCCGTCAGCCTCGTCGGGTTTCTGTGATGAGGACTGTGGGCACATCGGGCTCTCACTGTTTCTGCTCGGCCCTGGGCAGAAAAGCCATTGATTTTTCAGCCCCCCGCGGCCGTGTGTCGTGGCAGCCCTGCTGGCCGGGTGACACAAGGTGCGTGTCCTGCGCCCGCTCAGGGATGCGGTGCCTGGGAGAGGAGCCGGCTGTTCCCCGGCAGGCGGTGGCACACGCGTGACGCGCCGCTGGCGTCACCGGCCGGCGGGTTACCTCACACCCCAGCCCCCCCCGGGGGAAGTTTGGAGTTTGGTGGTTCAGATGCACTGTTCGAGAGGGAGTTTGAACGCCGTGCGGGATGCTGACCCCCCAGAGGTTAGTACGGGCCCCTTTTATTAATTTTAAGAAGGTTGCCAGGGAGGTGAGGCAGAGCTGTGTAGGATCGCCCCGCGTGCCTGTTTTGTTGTGGATGACTGCTTCGGAAACACCAAGGAGAAGCATTTAGGTTTCCCCAATGTTTATAAATACAATATGGTGCAAACTGTCAAGCAAGCTGTTCAAAATCACGTAACGCCTGCACTGCCTTCCCTCTTCGGCTCCAATGCCTTCACCATCTACTCAGCCTTCGTCTGACGTTTAAAGCTCCCGGCATGCAGCTCCAGCCCATCTGCCATGGTTTTTCCAGCCTCTCCTCCTCCTGTGCGGAGGGGCAGACACGGCATCTTCAAGTCAGTTTTGTCCTCCTTAGGAAGGTTTTTCCACCTAAGGCTTGTCCACTTCAGAAGTCCTCTGAAAAGGAAGGGATAAACCCCTTGCTGGGAGGTACCCTGGGAGCCGAGGTGGGTTACTGGTGCCAGGGGAGCTGGGGCTCGCCTTGGCTGTGCAATGGGGTTTCCAGCCTCCTGCTGCGCAGTGGCCTTCTGCTCCCCGTCCCACCGCTTCGGCAGGGCTGGACCGAGCCTGTCCACCGGACCTTTTGCTCTCAAGTGTGCCAGGGTCTTCTGCCTTAATATATATAAAAAGATGAGATGTTTATTAAACTCAGACCCTGCTTTTTCTTCTAAAATTTATGTTCCAAAAGACTGGTAGTAAACAGTTTATTAAAAATAAATCCGGATTTATTTCTGCAAATGGTTATGTTTCAAGCTGGTACCAACTGGTTTTGTAGGAGACCACCTTTTATGCTTCCCATGGCAGTTTAAAAGATTGCTAGAAAAATAATCCAGAATCTAAGTAGGTTTGGATAAAGGCGAGCCAGGACTGTACGTCAGGGTATGTGGCGCTTTTATGCAGCGAAGCGGCGGATTTTACCACAGAACATCTGGGCACTGGCTTCAGTTACAGCACAGATTTTAGTGGGATAACAAGTCTTGTTTGGCTTTGCGCTCATTTTGAAGTCACTAAACTTTATACGAATAATAAAACTCTAAGCCCATTACTTCACTATTTTCAAGGGGCTATTTCAGTCCTCCTTCAGGGTCTCGCATCTTTCTAGAGCTGATTTTATTTTGTTTTACTAAGTGGGTATTTATCTTTTCAGTCCCGGCTTGCTTTCGCAGGAGGCAGATTTACTAATTTGTAGCGATGGACGTGCCAGAGACGGCGGGTTTCCACTCGACCCTGCCGAACGTGCACGTTTTCTGCATTAAGGGCAGTCTAATGAAAACTGCACGTTTCTTGTTCAGTGGATTCAGAGGGGCTGATGTTATTAATGTGGAAGACTGTAGAGGTGCTCTGGGCTACCCCTTCAGCCACTCGAGAGAGTTAAAGTAACAGGGGAGGTTTTGCTTTCTTTTTCTGTTTGATTATAAAATGCAGAGGAGAAGGGTAGACCTGGCTGAAGGAGGGAAGGGCCTCCTCCTCCATTTAAGAAAATAAGTTTGCAAGCCCTTATATGAGGGTACAGATACTGGTGAGAATGCCCAGCGTCGAGGATGATAACCTCGACTAATTATATATGTGAAGAAATGTATGTTTGGAGTGTAAGGCTTGTGTCAGAGTGCGTAGATAGGCTGTAAGACTAACGTTTACCTTGCTTACAAGAACCCGGTGTGACACCGAATGCTGTTGAGCTCTGTATTTTGGTGTCGCTTGCTGTTGGGGCGGGAGTGGAAGATGAATACATCAGAATTATGTTACAGGAAAGAGAGTATCTTAGGTAAGACCATTGGGAAGGGACTCGAGTACTGCTTGAGCTCTGCCAGATACCAAGCGGCGCAGTGAGCGAGCATCGCCTTGGAGCAAAAGCAGAGCCCAGAAGCTGCGTTCCCCACACTTTGTTTTACATCGTGGCTGAGAATAGGCTACTCCTGCAACAAAAATCTTCATGAGATCAAACAGGGAGAGTTTCTGCCTGAGAAAACGACTCAAATAAGCTAATGCTTATGGATGGATGGAAGGAGCTTTGAAGGCTGAGATGTTATGTTTGAAAACTTTAACAAGATGTCATTAGGAGAGGAAGTATTTGCCCTTAGATCAGGAAATAGGTCAGGGTAATAAATCATAACTCCAGGAGAACGTGCTTAAAGCTGGAAACAAATTAAGAGGGACAGAGAGAGTAAATATTAAAAAGAAGTTTGTTCTTTCAGGATTAATTTTCCAATTTGCATAATGCGAGGACACCCACTGAACGGGAGAAAGATAAATGTTAACGTAGGGCTGTAAGAGGAACCAGCTGAAAATCTCATGACTGCGTAGATGGCTTTGTTTGCGCCCCGGGGAGCACATCGGTCATGCGGGACATGTCAGAGCATCATCTTTTTCAGTTCATGGGTGAGATAGCTGATACTATAACTTCACCAAAAATGTGGTGATCTTCTGGGGGTTTTAAATGCCATTCGTGTAATCAGCAACAGGAGCAGTCCGAGAACCCAGCCCCAAGTCCACGATTGTTTCAATAAGCAAAAATAGACCCTGAGTTACCAGAGGGATGCAGTCGAAGCCTGCGCCGAGCATCTTTTGTTGGGTTGTGTGTCCTTCCACCCAGGCAGGGGCAAGTGTTCAGGTAACTGCAGCATTTTCAGCATTTTTCATGGATTGCTCAAGAGCACACGGGGTTTTTCGGGTTCTGGCCCAGACCGAGACCGCCCTGCTTTAGGGTAATTAAATTCAGTAGTTGGAGAAAAGTTTGTTGCTTGCGTGACAGCCGAGATAAGAAGCAGTGGGTACTTACTGTGAGCACCTGGAAATCTGAAAAACAAAAGGCAATAATTTATCTTTCCTACTTCATTCCCCCCTCCACGGGTCCGGATATGAGTGCCCCTCCAGCGTGACCCTCGCACGCTCACAACGTGACACGCCACCGAGGCCAACACTTCCACTGTGATTTACAGGGGAAGAGCATTGTTTGCCTAATTGAGCATATTTTTTTTTATTATTTTTATTTGAGGAAAAGTAACTTTAAAGGGCTTGAAACTTTATTAGGGTGTGAGAAAAACGATGCTTTTCATCTTTCTCACTTTTAACTTGCTCAGTACCAAAATAGAGCAGCGCTAGACCAGCCAGTGCTTTCTGCAGAGGCTGGTGGGGAGGTGGGAGGCGCAATGGGATCGCAGGTTCTTCGCACACGTCTGCAGGGATTATTAAACAGGGTGGATGGTTTTTACAAAGCAACCAGAGCATTGTGAAGACCCGAGCTCGCTCTCTCTTTCTCTCTCACTATTTTGTTTAGGTGCAGCAGATTTCCTGCTAATTTGTTTATAGTTAAACAGTCTAAACGTGTCTCGGCATTTTGAAATCGAGAAACCTGATGCAAATTAAGCAGTTTACAGATCGGGGATGATGATGGTGCGGGAAAGCCGAGTGTCTTGGGGCTGCCAGCTGGTCTCTGGATGCGAAGGAAAACATCAGTGAGCAGCATCAACGGTTTCTAGTCCCCATTCTTTCTCTTCCCCTGGCTACTAAATCTGCGTTTAATTCCCCATGGGCTTTTTCTCCTGGGTAAGAATTACTTAACTTGGGTATGATTTGTAGGACTAATAGGATCTTATTCTCATTTGGGGAAGACCCTAGGGGCTCTCTCAAACTGATTTTTCAGTAATGAGAAATAACGAATAAAATTCTAATAGTCCTAGCGGGTATTAAAGTTACAATTTTGCAGGGAAGATTTAATGTCAGTCAATTAAAACTTTTATAGTCCTGTTGTAGTACAATAGTTGAAAAAAAATCATAGTAGGAAAAATTAGTAGGTTTTAAGACCCTTTCACATCATGTGAACAACTGAATTTAACATTTAACTGAGCATTAACATATTCTCTTTCCTTTAATGTTAAGTAGGGTATTTTAAAGCAAGAGTATAAGACATCTCTTGCAAGTGTGTGGTAGCAGGGCAACAGGGAAAGAAATGTGCTACGATAACTTTACGGAGCACGTTCTAATTCCCACTCATTTATGAAAAAGCAGTTGCAAAGCACTTACAAGAAAAATCCAGGCAATTAGGGCTTTAACTAGAAAATGCAAAACTCATCTAGAGCAGCGAGAGGTACTTCCAGTAGGCCAAAGCACTCTTCTGGCTCAGCCTGGTGCTCACTGGGCTCGTGGCCGTCCCTACTCGGTGCCAGGGGCTTGGTGGGGGTTGTTCAGCCGGGGACTGCGCAGACCCCGACTCGTGGCCCTGGGTGCAACGCGGAGACACGGGGAGCAAAGCGGGACCCGGGGGCATCGTCCCTGTCGGCAGAGCCCCCTGCCCGGCTCCAGCCCAAACCTCTTGGGCTTGTTGAAGTGCCTTGAGGGGACAAAGCACCAACGAGCCAATACTTTATTGAATTTACAGCTTTTTGGGTTTTACTGTGCAACCTTAACAGTGGCGTTCAAACAAGACTTTGTCCTTTAGCAGTAGCTTTCGTTCCAAGGATCTTGCAGCCATTTCCAGTCGTTAATGAAGGGACACCCCCAGAAGGCAGCACTGGGTTTCATGCCACAGTTCTCACCGCATCTTCCCCCTTTGGGAAGGGAAATGCCCTGGGCACGGGTTTCAGCCATCTCTGAAGGCAGAAATTCCATGCTTTCCCCGTCTTTCTCTGTCTTTCCCCTGCTTTCCTCTTCTTTCCCCTGCTGTCAGCCAAGGATGTATGGTTACCGTAAGAAGGCCTGAAGGTTTTGGGGTTGTTTGGATGTTCGCTCACCCATGACAGTCTGACCTACCCGCCTGTATGTGTTCCCTCTGCTTTTGTTCGCAGTAACTAGATAAAGGACTAACCTTTCGCCTGCCGGCCTGGACAAATAAACACTGGCCCAGCAGTAGAGGGGAGCTGAAACTGACCCTTTCGATAATCTGATTTTTGAGATCCCTTATCACAGCTCTGCAGTTGACCCTGGCAGGTTTGAAACTCTTGCAGCACGTCCCATCTTTTCACGCTTAGGAAAGGCTTTTCAGCTTGGTCCACCCCTTAGAAAACACAAAAAGTGTTAGAAAGCCACCCTGAAGACTGGCAGCTCCCAAATACGCTCCTCTCCTGCTCTGGTATGATGGGCTGGTGAGCTGTGGTTGGACTTGTAGTGTCTTCTGACCTCTTCAGACAGATGCATGTGGCATCTCTAATTCTCTGTAGGAATCTCTGTCTTATTTAAAGAAGGATTCTAAGGCAATAAAGGCGCCGGTAGGCAAAATTTAGCCAGTGTGAGCATTCCTGCTTTTCTCATCCCTACCCATGTAGCGTATAGAAGTGAGGATGCAACAGAGGCAATTTTCTGAATGACACACAGGAGAAGCGGTGAGGCTGGTCTGTGATGTGCCTCACTTGCTGTGGGCCATCTTGTGCTCGCAGCCACTGCAGCCTCTGAGGGATTCACCAGAGCTGATGGTGTGAGCAAGAAATTGTGTGTGCTGATTTCTAGGGACAGTGGGAGGCAGCATGGGGGATCATATCCATGCTGGACCTTGGAAAGTCTTTGCTGCTGTAACTGTGGCTGAGGTCTGCCAGCTCTAAGGCTGAGCACGCTGGTAGAAATATGTAAATATCAATATCTTTAGCATTGCATTTGATACTTTCCATTTCCAAACACTTGACAAATGTTTACATATTTTCAGCAACCCTTTTCCAACTTTGGAAAATGAGACACAGCATCTGTGAATTACTGTGATATGTAACAAATCATTATGAGAGAGCACCTTAAGGGTTCATTAAGGACTTGCGGGGCCTAAGATTCCCTTCACATACTTTTAATGCCAAAGGCAGATAATATTAAAACTGACTCCAATTTTGGACAGTAAGTTCAATCAGAAAAACTTGAATTCTGATGATAATTAAGGAATTGGAAATTTTGGGGGATCGCCTGTCAGCATACCATGTATTACTGTGGGCATAAGCAATATGGGCTTCGCTCTGAATTTGGTAGAAAAATTCAAAGTTTCTTTGAAGTCAGCTGAGGATCTGGATTACATGATTGAGGTGTAACTAAAAGCAACAAAGGGATAAGATTGAAAAAATACAGGAAAAACCAGAATAAAATAGAAAAAACTTCTTTCCCCTGTTCATATAAATTGTATTTTCTCCTTGTCCCATATCTAGCTAATTATGAGTGTTTCTGGCTTGAAAAAAAAAGGTCTAGAATCCAACCCTACAATTGTAGTTGGTGCCAGATGCTGCTACAGTTTCTATTTGAGTTCCTGTTGCTGTGTGTTTGCTCTGAGATAATCACCGCAAACCTGCAGACCGCTGCGGGACACCGTCCTGCCGGCAGCGCAGGGATGGGAGAATCACCCATGGGCACAGGCACCATTGTGGGGGTTGTTACTGGGGCTGCTGTCATGCTTTGCTCTCCCAGCTGCCTGAGGGCTTTCTGGAGAGCTGCTGCTGTTACTCTACGCGCTGTTGTGAGTATTACTGGTCGTTACTGGTTGGCCTGGAAGCACTGAGAAGCCCTAGGCAGTAAAAAGGACGGTATGGTAAAATTGCAAATGAGAATTTCTGCGTGGCTGTTGCAGGAAAAACTCTGTGTGTAGAGGTGGGGCGGTGGGCATGAATACTGATGTTCTTGGGCTGCCTGTGGTTTGTTATCCCACGTACATGTGTGGTGGTGTTCCTGACGCTGAAGAAAACTGCACTTCTGGTGGAAGCTGAGGGAACTGGCCTCTGTGCACTTAAAAGAGTTTCAAAGTAGTCAGCAATTTCCCCTATTTTAAGCATCTACTAAAAAGCAGAAGGTTAGAAGCAATTCTGGTGTGCTCACGGCACAGCTTCCCACAAAACACGAGCGCTCTGGTTGTTGCTGAAGCCACTGGGGGCTTGGTGAACCGGAGCACCGACGAGTCGCACCGGTGACCCGCAGCCCCTTGCCTGTCACTGCTGCCCCCGCAGCTCCCCACCCGGTGCAAGCCCCTTGTTTTCTCCCATTTAACAAACACCTTGCTGGCCGCAGGCAATTGCCGGGCGAGCGGTATTCCCCAGCCCTAGGAATGGCTTGAGCGACTTTAACTCCTTTGGTAGTTCATATGGCTTTGGTTTTGTGTTTTAGCGCTTTGCAAAGGTCTTTCTGACCTCCAGACGTAAGCCCCAGCAGTTTGAGGATGCCATGGTGGTACGCACGGAGCCCGGTTCTGCTCCTGCTCTTTGTCATCCCCTGACACTTCAGTCATCCCCGTCCCTCGTGGGTTTTGGCAAAGGCGCTCGCTCCTAATGTCATTCAGAAGTATTCCAGAGAAACAGTGGGAAACTCCGTACCAAATACCAACATGCTCGTGTTGGTTGTAATTTGTAATTGTTCCTATGTGTTCCTCCCTGCTAATCCCCTTGCTGAAATTCATTACAGAGAGGCAGTAACATACACGGAGGGAGCCGTGCTGAAGGCAGAATGACTTGGCCGAGGAAAGTAGCTATTGTTTTATGATTAAAGGAAGGGATTATATTGGGATTTCCTTGAACACGGAAAGTCGCTGCCCCACTTTTATTGCTTGTAACAGGGGGATAATAATTACTTTCCATTATAAAACACCTCCAGATCTTGCAACGAAAGATTTGTGGTAGAGCTGCGTGGCATTCAGGGTTGTTTATCTTGAATAGCCTGGAGTTGTGCAAACTAAGGTTTCTCTGCCTTATCTTTTTTTCTCCTACTGGGGCTCAGACCCTGCTGAGACTAAGGAAAAAATTCCCCTTCTCCGAGTTGGGCATCTGACAGGAGATTTCCCTCTGAAAGAGCTGGTACCAGTCGCCCATCTCGTGACGCTTGCGACGCGCAGCCGCCTGGGGATTTTGTGTGGGCTTGGGAGGATGAGCAGGTACGACAGTAAGGACACAGCCAGCCCTGCCGGCGCGGCACAGGGCAGTGGAGCTGGGCACAGGGTGCGAGCCGCCAGCTGCCTGCCAGCCAGCACGTCGCTTCTCCCCTGCCCCTGCCACCCCCTCGCAGGGAGAGGCACGAGAGAACAACTGGGCATTGTCACCCAGGGCACCGGGGACTTGCTGTTTGGTTGGTTTTGACGCTCACCTCTGAGCCGCATGGGTCGAGGTGGCTGGGAAGGAGAGAAGCGCTGGTATGAGGTCTCTGACTGAAAAAAAGAAAAGCTACGAGGCGTTTCCTCAAGTGTCCCAAATGGCATCTCCTGGCTCAGCTGGGGTTTGAAGCATCCAGCTACCACCAGCTCCAGGATGGCAATTTCGATGTAATAGGAGTTGAATCTGTTTCCACTAAAAGTGGAAAAATAAATAAGGCTCGGTTTAGAAACAAAATAGTCCATGTAAAATTTGATTTTTGATACCATATCTCCCCGAGTATGTTTGCTTTTCAAATGTCTAATTTGAGACAGCTCCGCATTTTACAATGTTACCCCTTCGAACTTAACCTCTCCCCTAAACTGTAGTTTGTTGCCACTGTTGCTCATTACGATTTGGTGGAAATGTGCCCTTATTTCTTCGTATCTTCTTATTTTTACATTGTTGGATTTTTTCCCCATGCTACTATGATTTGCTTCGCTAAAACAATACTCCCAGCAAAGGAAAAGGGTGGGGTGAATTGGAATTGCAAGAGGCGGTCTATTAATCCACAGATTATTGACACAGTGAACCCTAAATGCTTCAAAGGCACCATTATAGTCCATCGTGTCCATGCGTATTTAGGGAGTTTTAATCCACGGATTACAGGTCCGTAAATGCTCCTCTCTCCCAGCTACAGCCGGTCCTGCCAACGGGATCTGCCAGCTCAAGCTGGCCACGGCGCTACGCAAAGCTATTTCTCACACAGTGATACACCCCTGTGTCCCTGTCGGGGCTGCCTTCCTCATCCCCCACCCCCCCCGGCTATTCCGTAGGGAAAGGCTTTGGGCTGGTGCTCGTCTCCAGCAGAGGAGCCGACTGGGGCTGTGCTGGGAAAGCTCCTGCAGCCCTGCATGGCCTGGGCTTTTCCCCAGGCACGAGGCAGGACCAGACAACAAGTTTTCAAGACTGCTGCTTTTAAAAAAAAAAAAAAGGAAAAAGAGAAAAAAAGCATACCAAACGTTTTCCAGATCCTTTTGGGAATAGTAAGTATTAAATGGCAGGCCTTCACTCTTCCCCTCTGGTCTCTCCCTAAACAAACAAACCAAGCAGCTCCCAGTAAATACCAAAAATTTCAAAGGCATTATTTTTCCATGTTTGCACGTTAAAAGTAACTAATTGCATTACAATCGAAATTGGTAGCTGCTTTTAAAGTCCTCTGTTGCTGAGGTGATAACTCTGTATGCCGAGGTACTTATATTTGTGTTATAGATCTCTGGAAATGAAGTGCATGATGGAAGAGCTCACAGCCTCTTTACTTGCAGGGTTCCTGTAATAAGTCAAAGAAGTCACACAATGCCCTGTTATTTCTGAAGCTGGACTTAAATCACGACAATAAATCTACAGACGACTTATGAGATGCAGCGTGGGTAATGTAAGCAACCAAAAAACCCCCCCAACACACCAGAGTTTAAAAATAGAACTAAAAAGTTAACCATCCATACAATAAAAAGAGGAGAAATGCAACGTAGAAGCAGTGTGGCAGGCAGCGCCTTGAAATTATCCTCACTAAATTATAGTCATGCACTTTCCACTCTCTGTAATTAAACATTAGGGTTTATTTATTCCAGATGCATTTGCTTCAAGTAAGACCAGTTCTTTTGTTTTGTTTTGTTACTGTAAATCCTTTACAGGTCTCTGTGACCTGAAGACAGTAGAGAAGTAAAGCAAATAATTTCCATTGATCAAGACACTTGAAGATGACTTGTGAGTTGTACTGGCATCGCGCTGCTGAAACTCTCACCCTTGCTTCCTCCCTCCCTCCGATGCCCCTGTGCAATTGCTGTATTTTGCTGGGAAAAAAAGGGCTTGCTTAGGGCTGAGAGAAAATACCATAGGCTTAATCGGTGAAATCAAAAAATGGGGTGATTTTATCTGACCCTGAGGCTGCCCGTGTCTGGCTCTGAGCCTGCGAGGTGCTGCCGCAAATTAGCTCTGGCTAATTTGTCCCCTGACTTGGAACGGCAGGCAGCTGCAAATCCCCCCCTCCTCGCTGTTTCTGCTTCTAACTGCAGTTTACCAAGGTATTGGCAGGCCTTTTGCACAGGTGAGGTTTGTTACGCAAAGGTCTTAAAGGCTGGAGAGAGGGCTTGGGGTTTCGGAAAGGTCGGGTAAGGCTCACAGCCCGAGAGAACATTGTTAAAAAGATAGGAATGAATTGTAATCATCATAAAATCTGTGATCCGATTTAACGATAATTTTCATGTATGTGCTTATAGCTCAAATTTATAAAATGGCCAGACTGCTGCTTTTGTTTATTTATACTTTCTGAGGGAAAAAAGCAACCACCAGCCTCTTGCGAAGGGGTAAATTTTGAGGCGTTTAAAATAATTGCTGTCCCGCTCCAACAGTACAGCGTACGTTTTTCATCTGTTGATGGATGTAGGTAAATACGTGTAGGTTCATTAAGTAAACCTCTCCCCAGGCGTGGCTGTTGGTGCCCGGAGTGTTTGTGCAGCCCCGGAGCTGCCGGCCTGGGGACAGCACTGCCCCCCCCCAGCTTAAAATAAAAGGAGAACCCCAGTCAGCTGCCGCCACGGCTGCTGCCCCCGCATCGCTCGCCCTGCCCAGCCTTGGTGTCCTGGTGGCCAGCGGGCAAAACCAGGTGGTCCCGTCCAGCTGGAAGGCAGACCGGGAGCAGCCCTGCCTGGGAGGAGATGGGGTGGACTTCCCCTGCTCACAGCCTGGCTCCCCCGAGCAGGTCAGTCCGCGGGGGGGGGGGAAAGAGAAAAGGAAGAAAAAAAAAAACTTTTTTTTTTTCCCCTTTCTTTTGGAAATGAGAGAGTATAGGAGAGAGTCATATTTCCTGCAGGATGTTTTTCAGTGTTGCTCTTGTTGCCGGTCTAGAGCCGCTGGTGTCTGCGTGTGCCATCCCGGTCCCTCCGAGCTGTGGTGGGTTTTTACCTTCCCTTCCGTGGGTGCCCGTTCCTGCTGCCGGGCATCTCCCTCCCTCACCCCCTGTGCCATGGTGTGACCTCCTGGGGAGCAGGGTGCCAGCTCTGCCCCCTGCCCTGCCCCTGCTCCTCGCCCCTCAGGGGGTTACCTTAGTCATCTGGTTTAAGGCTCAGTTTAGAGAGAATTTGGGCAAAAAGCGAGAGGTAAAGATGGGCCATTAGAGGGCACTTTTGCAATCCCGGAGAAGGAAAACGGTGCTTATTATTTCACTTAGGACTGTTTATTTTGGCGCTCTCTTAAATTCAGTGATAAACAGCAGGCAAATCCCTCCAGTCAGCAGGAATATAGCAATAAAATATTGACTCAGAGTTTAAAAGAAAAGAAAACAAGGCAAACTTGTAGAAAAGGGAGTAAAAGGCATTTAGGAGGTGGCATAGTCAGGAGAAAAAAAAAAAAAAAGACACAACATCTTTCACGTGGTTTGTATGGCTTCACAGTGCAATGCTTAGGTCTCAGCTTGTTCCTGGCTTCAAAAAATGAAACCCGTTCAGAGCAGAGCACACCGAGACAAGAAATGGGTCGTTGAAAGTTTCTGAGGGCTGGGTGGGAGAGCTCAAACTCCCATGCTCACATCTAGCAAGTGCATTTGTCACTCTCTCAAAGTCATTGCCCAGTGATGAACTTGCCCAGAAAGAAACATGGGATGAATGAATGATTTTTGGTTTTGCTTTCCTCTTGATGTTTTGTGTGAGTAAACGGTACAGGATTTAGCTTAAAACTCTGCCAGATTATAATGAGAGCACTGCAAAACATGAAATCTGTTTATTAACTGGTGTGAAAGGGTGGTATAACACTGACAGCATGGTTTCTAAAAACTCTGAGTGAGTTTTGGATGCCTCTTTGCTGTTGAGGTGTCCCACTTTTGGAAGTGTTGTGCATGAAAATTTGGCCCATTTTAGGCTTCTGGGATTGGATACATGAAAAAAAAAAAGCACTAAAAATCCTATTTGCTTGTAAAGGAACAAAGATTATAGAACTTTTCTTTTTCATGAACAGTTGACAGCTTGCTATTTCTTGTATGAGATGGGCCGGTGCTACCTGCCCAGGCTGGGCAGGGATCACAGAACTGACTTTAATGTGCCTTTTGTAGCTATTTTTAAGCCAAAATGCTTTTACAATTAGATACATAAATCAGAGACAAATCTGTACCTTTTCACTACACTGTGGTTGTTAACAGGGGCAGAAGCGCCGTCTACAGGAGTTTTGGAAGTGAATTAGCTAGTGAAATTATTTCAGAAGTGAAACTTAACCTGTGTAGTCCTATAATCAAAAATTGTTTATTTTAGTAGAGGTCACATCGCACTGGAAGTGACTATGGGACAAGATAGCAATTTCAAGGGGTTCATGTGGAGGACGCTGTCTGCAGAAAGTGTCAGAGTTTCTTACCTAACCAAATAATCTGCTGTAACTGTTGTGATTAAATTGGAAAGAATTTCTTCCCCGTTGGCCAATGATAATACTTGAAAAATCAATAAACAGCATGTTAGAGCACACAGAACTCATCCTCCTTTGTGTGAGAAGAGGTTTCTGCTGACTTCGGTGACTTAAGTCAGCAAGTATTTTGACTTACAATCTTTGCTCCAAAAGGTCAAATGTCATTAACTTTGCTGATAAATATCAACACTTCAGTCTGAATTCGAGGAAATATGGCTGTTGTCATCAAAGGCTAACTCAGGGCCTGCTTGGGATAAATTTTGACAAACGCTGGAAAAGCCAAATTGGGATTTAACTGTAAGTAGCAATTGCATGTCTGAAGTAAAGCTCTTTACTCCTTTCCCTTCTGTAGGGCAAACCACTGCAGCAACCTGTTATTAAAAGCCCACAATTCCAGACCTGTGCGTTCCAAGCCCTGCAAATGGGGAAGCGCGGCCGGGTGTTGCTGTTGCCAGGTTATCGCTGAATAAATAAGGGCGCAGCCTTCTCCAACTGCAGAATAGCTTTGGGCAGCCTTGGCACAGGCCTCCCCGCAAGACGGCAGGGCCAGCAATGGGCAAGCTCGCCCCAGGGCTCCCCGGCACGCTTGCCGCTCGCTTGCAGGGGGCATGGGGCTCCTCCATGGTGTCCATGGCCACTTGGGACGTGACCACGGGGCAAACTCTGCCAGGTGAACCTCAAGCATTCTCTTTCGTCTTTCCTTTGGTTTTCCACTCAGGAAGGGAGGATCTGGCTGCAAATATAGGACTGTGTGATGGGCTGGGGAGGGAGAAAGCTCAGGATGGGGCAGCAGCCCTTGGTGTGAGGGAAGGTACAAGCAAAAGGAGGCAAAGGTAAAATTGCAGCCTGTTGAGGGAGTTTTCAATACACATCACTTGTGGCTTACGGTTACTTTGGGGTTTGCTACAGATTTTCTCTTCCCTCTTGCATCACCAGTTTCAGTGGGAAAATAGGGAGATGAAGGACAGGGACTGCGCTGGATGGAGGCAGGGACAGCGGAGAGGAGGGGAAGGGAGAAGAGGGGGACCTGGGCTGTTGGTGGAAGGAACAATTAAATAACAATCACGTTAGAGTCAGAGAAAGCCATACAAGGGTGAAAATAGCCCTCTGTGGGCCTTGCTGGTGTCAGGAGACCTGCTGTCCCACACACGGAGGGCTGTGTTTAGCCGTACCGTGAGCAGGACGGACTGCAGGACAAGCAGATGCCGCAGAGCAGAAGAGGAGCTAGAGGCAGCATGGAGGGGGAATTTGGGAAGATTTTGTCAGGAGATTTGGGGTGAAAAAGAGGACAAGACCCTGTGCTGCCTGCAGCAAAGTCCCACATTTGGGATGCTGGTGCCCGTGGTGAGTCTCGGCAGGGACGAGGTGATGATTAGAGGGGCAGAGGCTGCTGGCCAAATGTCTCTAGGAAGGGGCATGTGGGGACTGTGGGGCTGCCAGGGAGTGGGGCTTGCTGAAAGCTCCCAAAAGGCCAGGGGAGGTGGGCTGGGGCGAGGATGAGGGTCCCACTCTGTGACTGCACTAGTCTCTGGTGGCTCCTTTGGGGTTTTTGGAAGGTAGAGCCATGGGAGAGGGAAGGAGGCTGCTGGGGCTTCCCTCAAGGGCACCTATATCTATTTTCATAAAGCACTTGAAGGGGAAGAGCAATTTTATTATGGCTTCGACTACCATCCTGCCACTTCTCAAGAAGTTATTCTTTATGGTTGTTATTTTTTACATAAAATATTAGGGAAAGGTCAAGCAGAGGGGAAAAAACCACCCCAATCTCAACAGCAGATTTGATCTTAATGGTAAAGAGTTTGTGATAAAGCCAGTTAACTTCCAGGGCAGTACGAGGAACAACGCATGACGCATATTCAGCCAAGTAACAAGATAAAACTGTTCCTGCCAGCTCAGCTTTTTAGCATGCTTCTCCCCAAAACCAGTGGCTAACACCATTTAGGTAATGGCATGCACCTCTTTTTTTTCCAATTAAAAAAACCACAAAGTTATAATGTAGTGATTTAAACTTGCTATACTTGTACCAGAAATGGGCTTTGTTTCCCCCCTGCCACCCCCCCGTACCAGAGCTATTACATATGAGATCATCTACTGTACTGAAAGGAGATTTCCAGCCTGTCCCACTGTATATGTTAGGATAGTCATTACTGACCTAGTTGTAGACATAATAATGAAAGGCTGAGATTATGAATTATTATGCCTAATTTGTAAGGGATTCTCTGCTTTTGTGTTTTGCAATTCCCATCAGGCTTGAGGATTAAGCCCTGCTGAATTGCATGCTAATACCAATGTGCTTTGATTATGTGTGGGTTTATATCACATATTTCCATAATTCACTATTTTTATGAAGAACAATTTCACTGGAAATATTTACTTTTCAAAGGATTGTTAGAAGCCCAACCAGAATCTCCTAAGGCAAGGGAGGTCGACGTACCCTCCATCTGCTCTGTGCTTACTGTAGCTGCCATGTCCAGCGAGCTCCGTTTCTGCTGTGGCAAAACATCAAAGTGTAGCTCTAACCAAAGTGTGTGGAAGGCTTTTGCTCTTTGTTAATGAAGGGGGAGAGAGACCCATTTGCAAGCAGTGTGTGGGCTTGCTTTCAATTACAGTTCAAGATGGAAAAATCTTCTTTATCTAAGTGTGTGACGATGCGAGCTTAGTCTTTGCAATATGCATTCTTAGTGCTTGGACAGCAGTACAGTGAGGGTGCCGGCAAAACATGAAGCACGTGTGACGTTGCTGTAGCTATGCCTGCTTTTCAGCAGCAGATCAGCTCACAAGAGCCACACAAGTTTGCAGGCAGCCCAGGCGGTGACCGTGGGCCACGAGTAAAACGGGGCTTCGCCACTGTCCTGGGTTGAGAGACACAGGACTAACTTTTCTTTTAATATTGGGGAAAATTGCACTTCTGGAAGACTCTAGTATCTGCATTTGTGAAAATATTTACTTTATAGCCAGCCAGGCTCTGTGGGATCGAAGGTCTTAGTGTTTTCGAG
>JAOXJM010000033.1:6030299-6042489 GCA_026413425.1 Tringa solitaria | reverse complement strand
CCCAGGGAGGTGGTTGAGTCACCATCCTTGGATGTGTTTAAGAGTTGTTTAGATGCAGTGCTGGGGGATATGGTGTAGGGGAGAACTTTGTAGAGTAGAGTTGATGGTTGGACTCCATGACCCCAAGGGTCTGTCTTTTCCAACCTGAATGATTCTATGATTCTTCCTTAAGTACCTGGCCACAAAACGTCTCACTGCTGTGGCTTTAGCACTTTGCAGCCCCCCTTGGGGCTCTGAGGATGAGGGAAAGGGACTAAAATCCACATAAAGACCGAAAGCAGGTTCCTCTTAGGCTGCTCATGGGAGAGATGAGAACTCTCCATTCCTGGAAAGGCGAGCTCCAGTTTTCCTATAGTCCTGAGCTCTTCAGGTTTTCCTTTCTGCTGCCCCCAGCATGTTTCCGTTTGCAGACTGGTGGGTGGCAGCAGGTTTTGTGGCTGTGCAAGCTCCCACGCTGAGCTTGCTGTGATGATTCTCCAAGAAAGAGGCACATACTGTATGAAGACTGATCAGAAGACACCTGCTGTGTTTAATGTAATTATGTAATAAACCTAATAATTGAATTTAGATTTCTCCAGAGATTATCTCCTCTCCTCATTTGCAAACATCTCTCTGATTTCTTAAAGCAAATGACTTCAGTAACACACGCCTGCTAGATTACTGTGCCACGGCACGGGTGACCAGTAAATGACTACAGCTGGGAATCCCTCAGGAACAAGACTGTGGCAGTAGTGGTGGATCACCAGTTGCCAGAGATAACTGTCCAAAAAGCTACTGAATCTCTCAGATAAAGGCAACGCTTGCATTTTTCAAGCACTTCTCTGTTTGCTGCTGCCATTTTTGTGTGGAATGGTACCCCTTCCAGTGGTGTATTACGATGTTTACTTGAAAACATATGTTGCATCACCATTCCAGTTCTATTTGTTTCCTTTAGCCAGATTTCTCTGTTTGAATATTCATCCAGATCACTTGGCTTTTCTGCCTGCTAATCGCTTCTGTTTGCAGTATGTCACAAAATGAAAAAATTCCTCAAGATGCATACATTTTCTATTTCTGAACACTGCATATTCAAAGAAAAATGTCACAATATTCGTCTTTATTCCCACTGGAATTCTTATTTTCCCAAACAACTAGCTCTGTCTATTCTTCTGGATGAAGCTGGGACCGTACTAGTATCACATCTACTAATCAGCCCATTGTTCAGGTCTTAATGGAGTCAAGTGTATCCGAGAGAGGCAGTTCTGGTTTTGAAGGATGGAGTAAAAATACAGACACTGGCCTTTATACAGTGCAAATAAGTCACCCTTAGGAGGTCACTGAAGTGGCTATTAAAGCAAAACAGGTATCATCTACTAGGAAAGCTCCAGACTGAGTGTCTGTGAAGCACAGAGCCCACATAAGGAATCATACCACGGGCAACCAAAGAGTTTTTCTCATGCCCCATCACTGCCAGTCAGCCTGGCCACGAATGCAGTTCAAACTATATGTGTCTTCATCCTCTGGCTTAACCTCATCACCAATTTACAGCTTTCTGTCCACCAAGAAACAAAACAAACCTATAGACTCATTTCACGTTGCCCACAGAACAACAGTCATTTTGAACTGCTGGCCTACATGGGTCTGACTCAGTCATGGATCTCGATCTTGTTATTAATTCACTGTCACACCTGTATCCCTAGTTTAACATCAAAACACATATGAAAAACATCTTAAAGAGTATACTAGATGGATACCTGGCACAAAAGATCAAAAAAAAAGCCAGTATATTAAATACACAATCAAATATATAACATGTAAAAGGTTTTTTTAAGCTAAAGGCTGGAGAGAGAATTAAAATAGAAACCTATGCTTGAAAATAGAAGGTTAAATGGAGTTCAGCATCCATATCTATAATATGTGTCTTTGGGAAAAAATGCCATGCTGGAATATGCAGTTGAGGAACACATAACACTATAGGAAAGCAGTATATGGTGGCCCACCCTGGTGGCAGCGCCTCATTGAGGCATATCTACTGCAGGACTGTGTAACAGAGAAGAAATCCTCTATGGATTATTTTTTGTTGTTTGTTTCAAAATGAGTAGAGTCATTGAGCCATTGCATACCACAGTGAGATAATCTTCAACACCTTCATCAAAGTGGAGCTTATCTAATGTTACTGATTTACTTACTGACAAATCTGGCAGCAGCCTTACCGTGTAAGCTTCAAAGAGCCCAAAGGACAAAATGGTCCATGAGTTACAGAACACAAGATTATGATGGTAGCAAAACTGCAGAATAAATCAATCAGTTATACACACAGACATACAACTTCAGTTGAAGAACTCCACTTGTAATGTATGGGTCTCAGAGCCATATTTGTTTGGGTTCCAAGTAGCGCTTTTAAGACTGATAACATACAACGGAGAAATAAAATCATTATTTGGAAAACCAGCAACCTTGGCACTTGGCAAAAAATGCAATAGTTGTGGTTGCTCAAAGTCTCTTGAATATCTAGCTTTGAAGTTATCATGTTTGAATACATACAGTTAAATGGAATGTGAAAACGCATGTTATCTAATTCAGTATATAAACAATGATGAGCAACTGTGTATTGGGAACCTTGAACTTTTCTTTCTCTCCCTCTCTCTGCTTGGAAACCTATTCATAAAACTTTGTGATAGCAGAGATCAGCCCTTAAGTTTTGTGGCAACATGCACATATTTGGTCTGACTGACCACACAGAGATTGTCCCAGACCTGCACAGCGCAGCCAGTAATTTGGGTTCACAGTACTACATCCGTTAATTCAAATTACCATGACTTCAGAGTTATTTAGAAGTAAAATCACATTTCATTACCTTTGGCTTATATTGAGTAGAGAACACGAGGCTGAAGGCTGGTGTACGCTGTGAAAAGCTTTTACCAATAAAGACTGGCAGTCATGAAATGTTACTCATATACTAGTAAGCTGCTGGTCTTTGACAGAGCCTTAGGAAAAGTCAGTATTCATCCACCCTCGTTTGGATCAATTAGAGAAGCCGCCTCTTCCACTTTGTACAAGTGGCACCCATTTTTATCTTGTCTTGTAAAAAATATACTGCTACTAATAAAACCAGCAACAAACCTTGTACTCATGAATGCAGTGTTTAGTTCCAAATGCCAATTGTCATGCACTTCTGCTAATCCGGCCAGCAAGTCCTCTCAGGTTTCAAGGCTGCTTTCAACAAGAACTTCAGGTCAAAGAGTTACTCCAGGGAGACCTTCTTTTTGTGTCTCAGATAAAAGACTCCAACCCCACACTTTCAGCATGAATGCATATTTTTTCTTCTTGCTTTGCCAGCACCAGGAACATAATTCCTGTTTGAAAAGTGCGGCGTCTCCTCACAGTGTTTTTGTCTGCTTTAGAAGCGCAAGCTCATTTCTCAGAGAAGTCAAACAAACTCACTCTTGGCATAATGAGTAAAATTAGCAAATGGAGAAACTATGCTGGGAAGGGTTACTTTGCTGAAAGCACTACCTACTGGCTTTTGATCCAGGGGACTATTCTCAAAGCAGCTTGCATGCCAATTTCCCCTGATTTGTGTATCAGCTTAATTAGTAGCTACCTGGTACAATTAATGTGAGTTGGGTCCCTGCCTTGTAATGGGATGCTCTGGGTCCACACAGGGACCTGCTGTGGCTGGAAGTCAGTGTAGGGGCTGGGGTTCCCCTAAGCAGATCTCATTTGAGGATTTGAGCTTTAAACTCTGAGGGCCTCTAGAGAGTACAAAGACTGTGTGAATTGACAGCATTTGATAAATAATGTGTATAGACTAATTTACATTGTTTCTTTGGCCAAGAATATATTTTACTATTTGGGAAAAGGAGGTTATTCAGCTTCTTTTTCCACCAATAGTAATCTATATTCTTTTTACCCACAAACTAATTGCTTATGATGGAAGAATAAAGTGGAGAATTTAACTGTATATTTCCACTCGTTTCTCTTTTCCAATTTCATTTTGTAAGCATTCCTGCAGGTCCAAGCTGCAATGAACAGATAAAGTCTTGGCATATGCAAAGAAAATATTTCATAAGATTCTGGATGCCAAAGTATACATGAAGTTCTTGCCCTTGTGAGGAAAGCTAGGAAGGACTGGAGTATTCCTGAGGTATTAACATTTTCTTTTATGTCCTCTTCCATTTCATGATGTTTGCTATGACTTAAAAGGTCTCCTGGCATTCCAGTGATGTTAGAAGGAGGCTAGAGGAATCTGAATGTTTTTTTTCTTGCCTGTTATACACTTTTTATTTTTTTTTCCTGTTACTTCTTGCCACTGGCTTTCATTCCAACGCATCTGCTTAGAAGATGTAGCAGAATAAGATGCACAACTTTCCCCAATAAACAAACTCAGAGC
This sequence comes from Tringa solitaria, assembly GCA_026413425.1. Classification (NCBI taxonomy): domain Eukaryota; kingdom Metazoa; phylum Chordata; class Aves; order Charadriiformes; family Scolopacidae; genus Tringa; species Tringa solitaria. The sequence continues at coordinate 6,038,117 of JAOXJM010000033.1, read as the reverse complement.
AATTTCACTTCCTCTTCTGGGAGGCAAGTAACAATGATTGTGTTAAAAACGTGGGGCTGTGGCATATCAGCAAAGCCACCTACTGAGGCTGTAGAAACCTGAGGAAAGCCCTGTAAAAATCCCTTTCACAGCCGGCCTTCACTCTTACATAGACTTTTTATGGCAATAGAGGTACAAAATAAAACCCCACCAAAGAAGATGGCTTTTTCCGTCTGCTCTTACCTCGCTTTCACTGATTTAAGCGGCTACACAAAGTGCAAGCCAAGTCTACAGGGAACTGTCAGCCTCCTCTCCAGAGCGTGTGGCTGCCCCGCAGAGCCTGGGAGGATGCAGCTGGGCTTCATTACCAGCCCCACCACTGGGGCCAAGTGACCCTGCTTCCTTTAACAAGCCTTTTAACATGGACTATAAAAGACGCTGTCCTGCCTTAGGAAGAGGGAAGGTAAGAGTAAGTTGTTAGAGTAGATGAGTCAGTCTGTCTTTGCCTCTTTAAGTTTGTTTTTAAGTAAAAGGTTAATTTTCTGACCTGCAAGGGTTTTGTTTTTTTTTTTTTTTTTTTTTTAGCTCTGCCAGGGAGAATTATTTTTTTTTTCTTATTGTGATACTGGAATTTCAGCCAGCTGTTTGTGAGTGATTTGTAAATGTGGCACTACTGAAAAAAATATATTTCCCTCTTCTTCCTTCCTTTTGTCTGAAAAGTGTATGTACTTCTTACCTGTGTTAGGTCTCCTGAGCTATCTAACCTCATACATAAGAGGATTAATATAAACTATGTGATTTTTTTACTTTAGGAAACAAACAAACAAAAGAATTCAAGAAGTCTTGCTCTGTTTTCTGAGTAAACAGTGAATAAGTACTCTGTATCATAAATGTGTGTTGATAATATAATGGTAAAGCTATTAAAAGGCTGATACAGAGGAAATAATTAATTATTGGTTTCTGGGGGTATTTACTGCTGTGTTGATACACATGCTGATTCTCATTACCTGTTTTGACCACCCCTGCTATGCCTGTATTTTAATGCTGGGTTCAGATGGTGTTTCAGACATTTCTTACATGGCAGTGAGGGTAGGCTCTAGGCTGTTTAAGGCTATGGGCGTTCAGAAGCTTTAATTTGTTTTGATCTGACTAGGACCTAAACATATCTGTATTGCTTGATTGTTTAATTGCAATGCTAGCTCGGTACTTAGTGTTTGAAATAAGATAGAAAGATGTGAAGTAAACTTTCTTAAAAATGCAAAATTTTTCATAGCTTTTGCTGTATTGGGCAGTGGTGTGAGCAATTACGGGGTGTAAACAACATCAGAGAAACTATTACTGGGAAACAATCTCTTCCTCTGGACAGCTGAAGTGAAACCTTTTTGAAATCAATGGATTTCTTTCTTGACTACATCAGTCTTGTACTTCTATAAATGGTTTCAATCTAAAAAGGCCACATCCTAGATTCAGCAGATGGTAATGCTTCTTCCCAATACAGCAGATCACATTTGGTATGCGTGGACTAGTTTTACATGAGGCTTTTCCAGAAGGCATTAGTTCTCATCAAAGTTACTCCTACTAATTTTTATGTTAGGAGGGTCCAGCCATCTCTGTATGCTTCTGAAAAACCTGCCCTAGGTACTCTGGATGCCAAGTAAGTGATGGCAAATACAGAATTTGATAGGGTGGTTTTGACAAAAGAGGTTACACACTATTTGTGGAACATCTCAGTTATTAGTAAGCTGTAGTATAACACCCGCTAGAAGTAAGCAGGTGTGTACTTAGTTGCTTCACTTTATTTAGAGCATTTGCAGCAACAAGCAGCTGAAATAACTGTAAATTTCTGCTCCAATGGCTTAGCTTAAATAAATGTTGACAGGATTATTAACTATTAATCTTATAATGTATACCTTTCTATAGGACCTGAATTCTCATTTTAATTGTCTCAAAATTCTTTTTCTAAGTCTAGCAAGTCTGGTAGAGAAATGCCTGACTGACCATGTGAAATCTGTTTGTAAAATGGGATGAGGGCTGCTTCTTCATGAAATCACGAATGGGAAACATTGCTTTAGCTTCCTTTGCTCCTAGAACGAGCGACAAGAAATTATTCTGCTTATTCTTAAAGTAAAGGTATGGGTGTTTTGGATAGGGGAAAAGATCAGAGAGTCTGGATTAGAAAATGGTCTGATGTGAGGTGCTCAGTGGTTTAATTTAATTCCTAATTCATACCTATTCTGTTACCTGTACTATTGCACGCTATTTCAGGTGAAACAGAGGGTTATAGAACAAAACCTGAAATTTAAATGCTTTGTAAAGTAAAAGACTTTACTTTTCTTCCCCTGTACCCTCACCCCCAATTTCTTTAAGTGTTAATGTTTATGGCACACTCATTTCTACTTGACTTCCCCACCCCTTTGCCTTTTAGAGCTGCTGTTTTACAAATGCTGCATTTTCTTGTTGAGCTGCAGCAGCTGTTTCTGGCTGTAATTTAAACCTGCATGTAGAGGAGAAGCTGGGCTTTTCACATTGTTTCCATATTAAACCTTTTCCTCAATAGCTCCATGTTATTGAGGAGAGACTTTAATTTGTTGTCTTTAGGTACTCTAAGGATTTTACAGTCTGTTTAGAGTTTCAGTGAATCTGTAAAAGGCTACAATAGCAACTGGTACAATTCAGAGATGGTTTAGTCTTCTAAATAAGTGTCTAGATTGGTTTATAAACTTGTGGTATTAATCCCGTCGGAGATGCAAGTTCTTCCTTTATTTCATCTGTTCAATGGTTCCAAAGTCTACTTTGGAAGAATGCTGTTATCTCTTCTCTAAAGGCCACATAACTGGTTATAATAATCATAATCCTTAGCTTGCCTGGACAATCACTGCCAATCTCGGGGGGGGGGGAAGGCATACTTCCCCCTCCCTTTTTATATAGCCATTTCTTTTAGAAAACAAATGTTTCTAAGTGCAAGTTTAAGTGACCTGATGACACTGATACATTTTTGAATGCAGCTAGTTATTACTTTCTAAGACAACTTGCTCTTTAAAGGTAGGTACCAGTCTATTTAACAAAAAAGGGACTTGCCTATCTCATAATAGGCATGTGTGAATAATGAATGTACAGTTGGCATCCTGACTGTACATCAGTGGACCTTCCAAAATACACAATTTGATTTCTGCCCGCTGAAAAGTATAGAGTTGAGGTACCTTTTGATGAACTGTTGGATAAATGTTTATCATTCACTTCAAAAAGATATCATCTCCTCTGAAGACTTTCCTTACTGATCCTATCTGCTGTGAGGAAAACTGAAAAAGAACAGGTGGAAATGTTATTACTTGAATACTCCCTGTTTATAGACACAAAATAGTATGCCTATGAAAAGGGATGTTACATCTCAAAGCCAGATAACTTATCAGGGGGGGATGAAGCTGGTGGGAGGGTGTTTCCTTTCAGGCAGTTAAGCATGGTTCTAATTTTGCTCCGTGGTAGAATCGGGACTTACTCATCCTCTGTGTCCTGGGGAATTAATTAATTGTTTGAGGACACATTGATGAAGACCCTGCTGAGTGTAGGCACTCCTGGTATTTTTCCTCCCACACGCCCATGCATATGCCAGCTGCAATCTGGCCCCATTATTATTACTGTGTTTATTCTCCTCATTTTCCCATCACACAACTGGGAAGCTAAATGTGAAATAAACACAAATACATTTACTTCATGTTGTTTTGCATAGCATTGTAATTAGAAGCTAGAGATAACTCTCTCCCTTCGTTGTTCCATAGCAAAGCATTGCTCCTCGTCTTGGCTTTTCTTTTCCAAATGCTGTCTCTTCACAGACATTCTTTCACAGACCAAAAATTTTGGGCTTTTTTTTTTTTTTTTGGACCCTTTTAAAACTAATGGGGAGGTACAATAAGCTAATGCACGTATTGTGATGTTCTAGAGAACTAGTCTGCTTTGAGAGCAGGAGCAGCTGCAGGCTGCCTGCAGATGTTGACCGGATGGACAGTTGCTCATGAGTGATTCCATTATGTTTTCTGAGATCCCTTTTTGAGTCACGTTGGGCAACCGCTCCTAACCTCTAATGCCTTCCTTATGTTCTTTCACCCTCTCTTGTTCAAACTGTGTCGCTGGCTGCTGGGGAGGACAGCACAGTGACAATGGCTGCTGCAGTATGGTTTGCAGGCAAATGACGCGTGACAGTGTATAGACAATACAGTGGTTCTGTTTCCTCTGTAATTGGTGACTGCTGAGTGCCGGGTAATTCATCTCATGCCTTCTCCAGAGAGGGTGGAGCAGACCTAAAGGACACAGAGAAAACACAGTCCCTGCTGCTTTGGTTTGAGCAGTAGGTTAAAGCAAGTTACAACTGTTTCTGGATCCTCTTAAGTTGTAGGTTCCCTGTTGGTATTGACAATGAAAGCCCCTTTTCTCATTGTGTTCTGGAGATGTTTAATCACTTTCCTCTGACCTTGCTCAAGTAGCATTACGACTGATCATATAATAACTCAGGCTAGCATTCATAGCATGTTTTGTAAGAGGCTCTGCCTGGAGGTTTTTATCAGCAGCTCCTAGTTTGGATGAAGTATGGGAGAAGTGGAGAAAAAAGGATTCCGTAACTTTCCAGTCTTACTAGAGCACCACAATGACTTTATATCCAAGCGTGAAGGAATTGCTTCTGACATCACTGCTGTTCCTGAGCTTAAGTTGTGTTCTTGTGCATAGTGTGTGATGCTGTCACTCACCCTTCTCTAAGAGGTACAGCTTGACTAGTAGTTACTACTTATGTGCTGCACGTAGTAGCTAAATATTTGTCATCATAGTTAAATGAAACACCAAAATACCTCTGTCATTTAAAAAAAAATAATAAAATTTCTGACCAGAGCTTTGAGGTAGGTCTGTCCAGACCTCTTCCCTCAAAGAGCTTTTAAACTCAAACCTCAGGTTTTTGAACAAAGCCTACATCAGACAAACCTCTTACAACTGAGACAAGAGAGAGAAAAGACAGACTAGACATGGGGAAGGGTTTATAAACAAATCTCCTGCTGCTCACTTTGTCCTCACTTCCAGTCTTGGTTTCAGGCAGCTCTGTGGCTTTCGGGGTTGAAGCAGACTGCAAGTTCACCCTGGTCCCTAGTGAGCTTTTTTCCATTGTCGCTGGGGCTTTTGTCTAGTTTCTCCTGCTGCTCTCGGCTATCTCCGGAGTCTGAACTGTCTCATGAACTCATGCCTCCTCACTGTTTGCTTCTGCACCCTTTAAGCATACCCAGTAGCTCTCAAATGAAGGTACTGTGTTATTTCCCCTGAAGAGAGGCCCCCTTGGCTCCATCGCTCTTTTTAAAAGAACATAATATACCAAGAGAAATTAATAAATCGGATGCTGTCTGTCCTAGACCCCAGCAGGGACATTTTTCTGGAAAAGAAGTGTATGTTGTGATAAATGTGAGTAGAGTACAAATATTTATCTACTGTCAATTCATCTGTTAATGTTTTCTGGCTATCTTTTCAAAGTTGTTTGTGTGCTTCTTTGTATGATTTTTCTAATATTCTTTTCCATCTCAAAATAGGAAAGGCAGGTTTTCATTAGTTCTCATATAATGGAGGAAACGTACAGTTATCCACATCTCCAGTTTGTGCAAAGGTTAACTGGGTGATCTCTTTGACTGCTTTGTACCTCAGCTGTGGTTTGTGCTTTCAAGTCCTTAATTGCTGTGTTTTTGTTGTCTAGGCTCCTTATTTCTGCTAGTTCAGCAGACACCCTCATAATGAAGAGTGGAGGCTCAGTATTTGGTGTATTTTCTACACAGGATGAATAATTTTGCTTACATTTGGTACTGTTTTAGTAGAGCTGCTGTGTGAATAAAAGTGCAGATGTCTGCTCAGTTTAGGGGCTTAGATCAGATTAAGAGGAAAGATCTGATGGGTAGTGATCTGATGAGTTCCTGAGAAGTATAACAAGTCTTTGTCTGCTAAAGCAATGCAGCTCCTACACTACTCTGCTTGACCACTATGACTGCTTTTATCCTACTCCAGTCTAGAACTTCCTAATGAGTTCAGAGAAGTTGTTATGGCAGAAACACACCCATCTGTAAATTAACCACTAGTGTAACGAGAAGTTATACAAATCTAGAACATCTAACCAGTTACATGACAACTAGAGGAACGGCAAGATACTTCACAATACAATGACAAACAATGATATTGAGAAGGAGGAACGTACATGAAAGAAACAACCAAACAACAATAACAAGAATAGAGGCACATTTTCATTAAATGAAAACATCTTAAACAATGACCTTTCTGACAAACCACAGAAATAGCAAACATGCAGTCTTTTTAATAACTGTTTCATACTGGAGTTTTGCACACATACCCCCTGGAAGCTTAATGCAGTCCAAATGTGTCTCCCTTGGACAAGGCTTGTGGGCATATGCTCTTTGATGGCTGAATGAGCAAGTGAAAGCTTGCAGGTTACTCAAACCTGCAGGGAATTCATGCTCCTGACTATCCTCTCTGTTTGAATGTGAATTTTTCTCATTTGATATTTTCTTCATCCTTGTTTTTAAGAGAGAGAAATGAGAGGGAGAGGGGGATTAGTAAATGATCTTTCATAAAAGGTATTCTTAGAGTCTACTAAAAATGACTTGTCTTTGAATTTAGTCCAAGCCAGCTCTAGTTCCTACTGATCTTTGACTGCTGTAGTACTCATCAATGTCCTATTGCATTTGAAATGGATAAATGTCTTGATTCATATGGTGATGGGGGTTTTGGTTGCTTTGTCCCATTAGGCAGATACTGTAAGCTGGAGAGGGGGGACAAAATACCATGTGGAATGATACCAAAATCAGTAGCTGTCTCTTCCTAGACTTCTCAAAGCAGTAGATTTCTTATGAAGAAAGTATTTCAGATTTATTTTTTAGTTTATTGAAACCTTTTAAGTTCTCAGTTCTTGCTAACAGCTTTCATCGGTGGGATCTATGAGGCCAAATAACCACCTAGTTCTTCAACCAGGGGGTTATTATGTGACTTTAAGCTGTCATAACAATATCTAGTACCAACAAATTTTAAAAAGGCAACTCAAGAGCATTAGAGATTGATTGCTTTAAACAGAGTGTAGGCTATTCAGAGTTAAAATCCCTGCAATGGCCAAATGCTTCACCTACATCTCTCTAATGTTTTGCTCCCAATCTTTTGGACTGTTCTAGTTTTTTCTTATGTCTTTTATCATTATTATGAACATTCTCCAACCTTCAAAATTTCATTAGGAAGAATGGTTACGCCTATTGCCTGCAAGTCTGTAAAGATGTAAAATATGAGATGAAAATAAACTAATACCATTCTTATTTGATGGTGTTTTATCAGAATTAAGACGTTTGGTATATAACACAGTAACTCTTATTGTGGTTTGTAAACTAAATGGAAGTAACGCAGTGTCAAGAACTATTGCACAAATGATAAAATTCAGCAACTCCAAATAGAAAAAAGGATGGTTTCTGTCTAAGCATGAGAAGGGAAATGGAGACTCTGCTTCTGTTGTTCTCCGCTGGGAGCTCTGTGTGTACAGATGTGGGCCTGTGCCTTATGTGAGAAGCAGGTTGGGTGGGTTCAAAAATCCACTGGTGGCCCAGGCAGGGCCATAGCAGCAGCTGCATATTGAGCGCTCTGCATCCACTGTGTTTCCTTCTCTCCCGTTTCTCTCTTAGGCTCCCTTCATGCTTAGGGGGGATCTACTCAATGCATACAAATACTTAAAGGGAGGGTGTCAGGAGGACGCAGCTGGTCTTCTTTCTGTGGTGCCCAGTGACAGGACAAGAGGAAATGGGCACAAACTTGAGTATAAGAAGT
>JAOXJM010000033.1:6001642-6030199 GCA_026413425.1 Tringa solitaria | reverse complement strand
GGAGACATTCAAAACCCGCCTGGACAAGTTCCTGTGCAACCTGCTCTAGGTGGACTCACTTTGGCGCGTAGATGATCTCCAGAGGTCCCTTCCAAGTCCATATGATTCTATGCTGTAAGAATAACCTTGCTTAGTCACAGATAAGGCAAAACCATGTTAGTTGTGTTGCATCTGGTGATTCTGTGCAGGTTAACGCTTTTCATCCGCATTAACAGAACAAAGAAATGTGGTCAGTATGTAGCTTAGCCACAGCCATGTTGTACAACAAGGGCTAACTATGGCTACTTCTTGAGTGTAGACAGGGCTTCATTCAGCCTTCCTGTGCTGAATTATTGTTGTTTGGGCAGACTTTCATATAGTTTCAGAAAGGGCATGTTAATGTCTTGTACCTCTTGAAAGACACACTTTTAAATAAGATGCAGCTGCATTGTATTTTCAGTCCATTCCCTTGCCGCTTTATGAGAAAAGATGACTAACTCATTTACGGCAATACTGAGCAGTAATAACTTTAAATTTATGGGGAACCCAGTGTCTAGATGCCTTAGGGCGCCTGACAGACTATAACTTAAAACCTAACTTTAAAAAAAAAGCAGTGTGATTTAACACAATAGAATCGATGGAGAAACAGAAACCCTATTGTGTGATAAACAGAACGGCGTCCCACAAACAATATCAAACCCAAATTCTCTGCAGCCTGACCCAGAGGGGTGCCATTGTTTTCCCTGAAATGTCAGAGAGGAGAACATGCTTGAGCTAAGAGAAAGCATTTATATAGGCAGGCTTCGCACATAGTAAAATAGAACCAGCTACAGCTTCAGACTGAGCAGTAGGATTTGGTGGTCTTGTTAACCATGGATGGTACCTCAGAAAGGAAGCAACATAGTGGCAGACACCTTGCAAATGTCTTTCTGTAGTTATTATTTTTCTTCAAAAACTGTGCTTTCTAAGCACCTGTCTCTTATTAATCAGTAATCTGTACATACATAGAGATACACTTTTCCATTGTCCCCTCTTCTCTACCAATTTCAGGTAGTTACAGAACTCCTCGCTGACTTTAACCTGCTCTCAAAATCAACTTCTGTCTCAAAGTGTGGGTTTAACAGGCTTCTATCAATATTTTTTTTAAATTCAGCTTCTGTTCCTTGTGAACAGTGAAAGTAGTTCCTGACAAGGTGCCACGTGAGATCCCCCAATTATTTGAGTCTCCAGACATCTCTGCTTTGTGAAGCTCAGTAGACCTGTAAAGTTTAAATAGGAGGTTTTCTCTGAAAGAGTGAACTTGTTTGAATCATTCTGCTGTTGCTTGTAAGGGAGAAAATATTTCTTATTTCTGTCTCACTTTTGAAAACATAAAAATAATGAATAAAAAGAAAAATTATATTCTTGTTTTTAATTCTTCCAATGCTTTCAAAACTAAGTAACTTCACTAATCAATCTTAAGCTGCACAAACTATTTGTAATAACCCAACTTAATCTTTGAAATAGCTATTGGGTTTCTTAATTTCTCTCTTATTGTTTGCTTGTTTTTCTAATGTACATAAGTCATTTTACAGTTGACCCTTACAGACACTGGCAACAATATTCAAAAATCATTTGAACCAGAGTCAACTGATGATTGCTCCTTCTTACGTTTTTTAGAGTCTAGTCTGACATCTTGTATAATACAGATTTGGAAATAAGACTCCTACAGTCAAATAAATTATCCTACTAAAGTATTGTGAAAGACTATCTTGTGTAACCTTTCTGTCTAATAACAACAGAAGTACTGTGTTTGTAGTTTTCTTATTTGATATTTTGACTGTATCCAGGAGGTAGAGGAATAGACTTAGGCAGTCTCTAGAGTCTGGCATATGATTTCCAAAACAGTGCATTTCACAATCAAGTGCATTTACCTCATGGCACCCCAGTTAAATAATGTTAACAAAAAATACAATGCCCTAAGAAGTGCAGTAGCCAGCACTTATGGCATCAAAACCATTTCTATTTTTCTGGTGGACAGTGACATTTTAGATAGTTGCAATCTAAAAAATGTGTTATTTACAAAGATTAATAGAGGGCACAAATTAATTTTATAGAAATTGATGCTATTCAGTGGGTGGTCATAAATCAGAACAGTAGTTATTGAAATCAATTCTTCAGAATATTATGACATTTGTTTTTTAAATATTGTCAGTATAAAATCTCATTTTTTTTAGGATGACTCTTCTCTCTTTATTTGAAGTTCTGCAAAACTATATGTTATATGGCTGGATGTGTTGCTTTAAAAACAAAACAAACCCCACAAGTATACATAGCACATACCAACATGTAACTTGCAGCTCTGTTAATCTCTGATCCTAAGTTTTCAGTTGACTTGACTTTGAATTCTGCATGTTTGGGGTAGAGTTGCTGTGCACCCATGGTGTTAGGCAGAATATAATGAGGATTAGAGTTTTCAAATGGAAGCATTCAAACAGAAAAGCCATTTTCAAATATTCATCCTGCATGGTTTAATGAAAACCAAATTCCTGACAGATGTTAGTGGTTTGTTGGTTGGTTTTTGTTAGGCTCAGTTTATTCTAAGCATAGATGCATATGGTACCCCTGATTACGCAGGTTCTTAAGCCTTATAAAGCAGCATGACTATAGGTGTTTGTGAAACTGGTTCTGCTTAGGCCTGTAGGTGGAAAATTCCCAGATTTAAATTTCTATATGCAGGATTGGCTTCTGGCTTCTCTTTCAGAATATAATACACATTTGGATGCAGTGAAGCGAAGATCCACAGAAGAATTCAAGTCTCTGTCCTCTAGGCCTGTGTTAAAGCAGTAAGAATTTGTTACAGCACTGAAAAGTAAGTATTTCCTGGGGGAATATGTCATCAACTTGAGAAAGTGACTTAAGGGGAGGACAGACAGGTAGGAGACTGAAAACTGAGGAAAGCACTAAGATGCACTTAGGATAGTTCTTGCCTATTCTGAAGTTATTAGCTTTCATTTTGGTGTGTGCTCTAAGAAACTGGGTTTTGTATGTTTGGTTTTTTTTTTACATAAAACTTCCAAAAAGGTTTAGAACAATTTTTTTTTTTTTATATTTCAATTTAAAAGAAACCATGATATATTTTCTGTTTGTCAAGAAAAAAAACACAACTATATTCTTGAAATTGACTAGAAGATAGATTCTTTGCCATGCGGATGCAACTTTTTCTTATAATAATCTCTTATTATAACCTTGCAATTTAGAGATGGCATAGAATTACCAGTAATCTAACATAATTCAAAATTTAAAAATAATTACAGAATAACTCAGGAACTGTATAGGAATGTGTTTCAGCTTAGAGTCAAAGTAGAGCTCAGTACAAAGTAATTGTATCTCACAGAAATAGTCACAGGACACAGTTGCTCTTGCAATATCTCATTGTGCATAGAACTTAAAACCCAAAAGAAACAACGTTCCATTTATGGGACTAAATGCTGTATTGCCTTTTATGAGATACACCTGAAATTACACAGTGTGCTGATTTCAGCTGTTCTAAAAATAACCAAAACCCAGAAAGAAAAAATCCAACAGCCTTCTAAATAATACTCCTGATATTAGACTCCTGAAGTCAATGAGAATTCTCCTTGCATTTCAAATCTAATGGTTTGGCCACCTGGGTTTTTGTCTAATATCTTAGGTCAAGTACCATTGATAGCTCTGAATTCAACACTTTGTAAAAGGGTGGAAAAATATATAAATTGGTGTCTGCAAATACTGGAGGCATGTGGCAATCCTTGAAACGTGTGATCTCTTTGAATTCAAAGTCAACAAGACAGGCTGAAGTGGTGCTGATGGTAAGACCAGTGATGCATGGAAACTCATGGAAAGAGTTTTAAATTCTTGGAAGGGGGAACGGGAGGAAGTATTTGGTGACTAAAACTTAAGCAGAATAGGAATACTAGAAAGAAATAGTAGAAATGCCAAAATGAAGCAGGAATGAAGACAAGATGTGAATAAAGAGGCTGGAAAGGGTTCAGAAGGGAAAGTAGTAGGTATGCAGGCTGCAGTGCAAGAAGGTAATACTTGAACATGGGATGTGATCTAAGATGATTAAAGGTGTATAAGTATTACCTCTTAGGGGGACCCAGGAATTAGGCTTAGCTCCCCAACTAAGTGTTGTAGATCTATTTGTTTTCCCATCTCCTGTAGGCCTTAGAGCAAACTGCTCTCTTCTGTGACCAAGGTTTCTGACCAAGGGAATTAAATTGCTCCAGCTCACAGTTCAGGAAGAAATAAGTATCTAGAGTGGATAATCAGGGGTTTTAAGCCCTCCACTGGGAGGTTCAGACACAGTTTAGCAGAATACTGAAAGGTAGAAGGTAGTGGACATTTTTACTGTCAAAAAGAGGGTAACTCAAATACTGTTTTTCTGAGAATGGGAGAAAGACAGTGAGGCCAAAGAGCATAATAATTAAAGTGAAAGGTGACCTGAGAGAAGTCTCTGAGGAAAGGACAGGACAGATTTTGAAAATGTGCTTTGAGTGCCCCAAATGAATTTTCCATAGCTGGCATTTCTGAGAAATGTCTTCTGCATGTATATAGCCATTCTCTGAGGATTTTAAAACATTCTGTGCAGCAGCTTTAGGATGCTCTACACAGTGGAGTGCTAAAGGTTCACGGAGAAGCAAAAATATGAATATCCAACACCACATGGCAGGCATGAAAGGTAAAGGTCAGTAATGAGAGTTGTCATCCATCTGCTACAATAATATTAACAAAGCACTTTAAGTTCATAGTACAGTAGTCGGCTGTTTTCCTGCTACAGGAAAACACAACACAGTGTTCTAGCTTCCATGTCCTGTTCAGGAATGGTAGAAAAATACTTCACAGCCTTAAAGCTCTTTCAAAGTTTTTTAAAGAAATTATTGTGTGTTTGGACTGTCAATATGACGAGTTAAATGACAGGCACAGAGCAGGTAATGAAAAGGAGCCCAATTTCTATTTCTTTTTTTCAACAAATAAAAATAGTTGCACAGAGTAGGAATCAGCTTGGTGACAAACCTCGTGTTATGTGAAGAGCCCTCTCAAGATTAGGTTGCAAGAAGGAGGGGAAGTAGGTAAGTTTAAAACTTACTGCTCCCAGAAGGAGCATGTGATCAACTCAATGCAAGGCCTAATAGGAAATGGGGCCTGAGAAGTTAATGACCTTTATGCATGTATGTGAAACATTGAAGGAACTAGCTCACCATGGAGAAGCTGGATCTGGAAAGCCACTTTCCATTAATGAAGGGGAAAAGGGGGCTGACAGGAAAAGCAGTGTGGGTGAGATCAATTTAGGAAGCTTCTCTCGAGCTGAAATAGCGTATCACCAAGCTGAGGAAGACACTTTCAGAATGTGTAGGATGTGGTCCTTTGGAGTTCATCTGCTACTGTATAAAGTGATTTTGTCAGTTGCTGTCACTGAAGAAAACAATGAAAATGGCTTGCACTAAATGTTTTAAAATAACAGTTTTGGCGATCTGGACTCTAGTTTCTGAATTTCCAAGATTCTTTGAGTTCATGTCTTTCTGGGCTCTTTTATAGCAGAGCATAACATCTGAGTATACCATAGGTCACTCTGTGGCAGCATCCAATAGAAAGTGTCTAGGAGAAATTATATGACTAGGCCAGGTGTGCACGGTGATGCCCCTGGGTACTTGTCTCGCCTCCAAATATTTGAGGCATGGAGACTTTCTTAGCTAGACACAGCTTCTATGAATGTAATAACCCCCAACAGGCTTTTTTTACATCAGCCTGTTGAATAGCCCTTTGAACCTAAGCAAACCGCCACAGCTATGAAGGGTGGAAAGTCTTATGTTATTTTTCCAGTTAAAGCTGACGGATTGGCTCCAGCACCAGGGGAGGGGTTAGAAAAAGCAACAGTGTCAAATCAGAAAAGGTAGAAATCTGGGGCCTGAGGTCCTTGTTGGATATCAGAAAGCTGCCTCCAATTCTTTTCTCTAGGTACTGATACTTTATATATCCCTCTGCCACCATTTTCTACTAGCTCTTTAGACTCCTTTCCTATATTGCTTATGTGAAGTTGTCGCATGAGATAGCAGCAAAAATCTGCTACAGTCAAATTATGATGTCCCTATGATGTAGATTATTTAAGTGGTGATTACTTAATACCTTGCTATGAAACCTGAATTAATAGTTTAATCTGGTACCCAAAATTTTAAGATTTTTTTTTAACCCTAGTTTAAAAAACTCTGAAACAATATGAGCAAACAATTAATATGCAATCAGCTTGGGAAGAGAAATGCAAATACATCCATATATTTTAATCTTTTAAAAGAGGGAGGAGAAAAGTCTGAATTCTGAAATCCTGGAGCTAACTTCCAGAACTTCAAATATCTGAGAAAGAAACTTCGACAGTAACTACTCTGTGTGTTAGAAAGAGATGTAAGTTAAAAACTAATCTTACCATCTACTGCTTTGCATGACCTTGAGTATCACATGACAAGAAGTCTGTATTGGTTTACAGAAGCCAACCATAAAGCCAACTGTGCATTGACTAGAAGAGAGATTTGGTGGGGGAATAATTTTTTAGGTTGAAATGTTTACTGAGTTCAGAAAGCTCTGAAAGAATCAGCGTAGAAAAAACAACAAGCCACAAATAAAGAAAGCAGTCCTTAAAAATAGCCCTGAAAGGAATTTTTCTCAGCAAATCAAAGTGCATTACAGAAAGAATAACTTAGTTTTTCAGATCTCTAGAAAATACAGACAAAACAAACACTGTTAGAACTGGAAAAAAACCCCGAGACACTGAGTAGATGGGGCTTACTGTCATATTTACAAAAGGCACATTTAATTGTCTTAGAAAGTAGGTTGTCTTAGATCTAAGAGATTGAGATTTTAGTTGGTAGTATAACATGGTTTAAGTTGACTCAATGTCAACACAATTTGTTCCAGGTACTTACAGTCACTGTGCCTGGTGACTACTAGTAGCAAGGCAGCCATTGTCCCCAAAGCAAGGACAGCCTTTAAAGGCATATACACAACTCTTACTAAGCTCTGCTAGTTTATATGCTGCTTCTGTTTCTAAAGATTTCATTTGAGAGTATCACACTTGGGTTTGTTTTCAGAAGCAATAGAAGAGTCATTGTGTCTGCATGTGCTGGCAGGCTGCATGGACTAAAGCAATATGGTTTTGTCAGCATTGTATACCATGGTTGCTGCTACTGGCTTTAAAGAAGGGGAGGGTTTTTGTCATATATATTATCTGTTTTCTTTGGGCAGTGGAATAGTAAAAAAAATATATTTTTTGGGCCGAACTCTGGGCAACTAAGAAAAGAACAAAAAATCTTGAGAGGTTTGTATGCTATTCCTCTTCCCATCTTCCCTTCAGATTCCGTCATTAGACAAGCTGAAACCTTTGCTTCCCCAGAACTTCCATGCAAAATGACAAAGTGCAAAGCTTTTTCTCTGTCTTGGTCCAGATACTGCAGTGTAGAAGGTCTGGGAAGTCATTTACAATGAAAAAAAGAACAATGATCCCATACAAAGTTAATGACCTTGTACCTAGTCAGAGAAATGGGCTTGGCAAATTCCAGGGAAATATCTGATTGAAACCTTTGCATACCTGGTCAAAGCTAAACATTATTTGCACACTGGAAATGTGCAGACATACATGAACAAAGCAGAAATAGTCTGAAAATATTCTAAGCGTCCTGCAAATGGGGTACAATCCAGGTAAGCTAAAGATTGTTTTTAAAGTGCTGCTCCTGATCTTACCAGGTTAAGAGGAAGTGGATGGGTTGGAAAGGAGATATGTAGATCCAGAAAGGAAGTTCTCAAAGCAGTAGCTGCGAACTTGATTCATCTGCAGTGCAGAAATGTCTTGTGGACCAAAGAATGTAGAAGGACCAAAGATGGGAAGGGGGAGCCATTATCTTGAATAACACCCTTTCTCAGATCTGTCAGCTGCCAGAATCAAATTCTGGTATTGTGACAGATACTGCAAAAACTAATATTCTAATACTTAAGGATGCAAGGAACTCTTAAAAGGATAGAAAAAAATATGTACCTCTCATTTCAGTCCAACTGCCTGAGGGGCAGGAGGAGGGAGAAAAGAAATGTGAATTCCCTGAAAACCTTTAGGGATAATACTACTACATTTAAATAAGATGAAAAGCTATGAAAAGCCATCCTTTCTTCTGGAGAACACATTTTCCTTTTAAGCTGCTGGATACTTTAGTGGCTGGCATGTTTACTTTTGGAATCTTGAAGACTATTTTTGTCTTAAATCTTTTTGTTTCTTAGAATGTGACATATTAACTTATTAAGTAACACCCTTAATTAACTGTTGATTCGTGCTTCTGGTATGATGTTGCAACAAGTATTGTAACTCCAGACAAGCAACTCTTGTAATTATTTTGTTTGTTACTACACGTGGATTCCTGCCATGGAATTTCATTAGGGGAACAGCAGCTTCCATGACTACATAAGAGCTTTCTTCTGAAAATACCTCTTTCTCTTCCCAAGGAAGTTATGTAGATAGCTCTTGACACCATTAGCCTTCAAATCTGAAGGCTGCTGGATGCCCTTGTGTTTCTCCTTAGTGTTCCATGTAGTTACAAACCAGCATCTACGGAGCAACATAGAAACAGTGGGTCAACATGTTCGGTTTCTCAGTGCTAGACTGCAAATGAATTATAGCTCAATGTTTCCTCTTTGAGGACGGATGAGATTTTTCAACTGCTTGGCATTGTGCAGGCTTTGGATGTGACCTAGGATAGGCCATAGAAAGCTTTATAGCTCCATATTAACCTAAGCAAAACTAACTCAATGTATGACCAAGCAATTGAGAAAGTAAAAAGCAGAACTACAGGAAAGGAGTATGTATGAAGGGCATCCTCTTTTAAGTCAGTCTGAAGTAGTTTGCAAGATAACATGTTTATGACCTGCTATATAAATATTAATGGTATCTTTATATAAGAAGATAATGAAAGAAGGAATTAAGAATATCAGACTTTCTCTGTGTTAAATTTACAACAGTTTACAACATTGTGTGTTATGCCTCATAATAATTTTACTGTTACTTGTGCTTCATTATTATATATCTACTGTGTTATTTGGTTAAGATTACCACCAAAATGTGGGGTTTATTTAATGTGTTACTTCAGAATAAATTATTTTACTTGAGGTGTAATCCTTAGATTTGTTTGATCCCAACAATTCATCCAACTGGTTCAGTTGAAGTGAATGCTAAAACTATCACAGCATTTTTCTTAAAAGAATTAGGCCAGTAAAAATGGAACCCCGTTGTCCTTGTATTTCTTCACATATTTTTTGTTATCTTGTAGATAGCAGCTGAAGTATGTACAGTGAGTTAAGAATGCAAAACAGAAGGGATGAGGTTACCTTAATAACACTAGGAAACAAAACATGACAGTTGTGTACATGAAATAATTAACACTGCAATGAAGAAGGTAAAGCAGAAACCCTACAAACTATAGTAGCAACTGGGAAACAATGATGAAACTTACCTCTAAGACTTTTACTGAAGCCTTATACTGGCATGGTACAAGCAACTTTTTAGCATATAGGGGAAATGAAAAACCCAAACCAAATACTCCTACCCCATGAAAAACAGAAAAAAGAAAATAACTTTTGTGTTTGAGGCTTGTTCAGTGACTGGTGTCAAGTTTGAAAAGTCCTTTATTCCAACTTTAAAACCCCTAGTTCTGTTAATTGAAATGTATTTTATGTATCTCAAATAGTGAATATGCTCGTGTACCTGCCAGTGTGCTTTTATAATAAAAATCAAGTGCATTATGTGCAGTAGAACTGAAAACATGAATCCTGTCTACTTTTATGTTTCCTTACAAACTCCACCTTCTTTCTTTCAGGACAAGGAAAGGATTTGCTGAGCTTTCACGTATCTAGGTTGTTTTTAAGATTTCCCTCTTTCCATATAATTTCATACTGTCAGTTCAACAGTGTTGTTGTTTGTTTGTTTGTTTGTTTTTAAATACTCTGGATTAATTCCAGTTTGCAATACAAGGTAAAACCTGTGTATGTTTTCATGTTCAGAATCTGCTTTGCACTGGATCCTCTTTACAGTCCACCTTCCAGGACTGTGGCTAAAGAGAAAATGGATGTTTGAAATCTTGCAGGACTTTATTGAGTATGTCTGTTCTTAATTACCAGAAATAATAACTAACCTATCTTGTGTACATATCAATGCTACTTTTTTCCTATTTTTGGAACAATATCTACTGCTGTTTAGCCTAGCTGCGGTAGATCAACTCCATTGCGTAATGACAGCGTTGTCATTAATCTGGGACAAGGACTCTCAGACAAGTAATTTGTGTTTTCTCTGGGTGAGTGTGGTTTCTGTATGTGATCTTTTGTCCAAGTTGTGCACACAACCCAGTTTCTCAGATGTTGTTTTAGAGCATGAGTGCTACCCCTCAGTTCAGTTAAGCCACCCAGACAGCATTTTGGCAATGAAGTTGGTTGTTTCTGTGAGCACAAACATTCCTGGATTGATTGTCACCCTCCTTTCAATTGCACCTGTTTTAGTGCAAGTGCCAAGAAAAGAATACTTGAAAACAGAACAAAGAAAATTACTTAGGCAGGTGTTTCTGTTGCTTATGAGTGGGGAACTTGAAAAAAAGAAAGCCAGTGAGTGTGGGGAAGGGTGGTGATTTAATTGTACAGGATAGATATAACCTGCTGAAATATTTAGTGCAGATGATACTCTTTGTTTGTCAGTGACCTTCTGAGAAGAAATCAATAGGTCAATGCGGATCGTGATGCAGAGACTAAAAACCTGCTTTTGGAAGGCCCACAGCAAGGCATACACCTCAGCCTCTAGGAAAATGGGCTGACAGAAGTTTTTCCTGCACTTTGTTCAAAACAGTCTCTATTAAGACAGTAGAAAGCTAGTCACCTGTTCTATGCTATCTGGTGGCTGCTTGTGCGTGTGTTAGGGGAGCCCTGGAAGTGCTGCTTTGTGCCTGGGTACTAGAGATTTGTGATTCACGAGTTTGAGACTTGGTCAGCACTGAGAAGTTCTGTCAGTGCAGTTGTTTCATGCTTGACTTCTTCATGCTCCCAAGTTGCTGCCAGCTATGACAGCAACCCCTGGTGTATCTGCTGCAACTGTAACAAGTGTGTATTCACCGGTTTAATTGGTCACTTTACAGATGATTTACCTATGTCAGCAAGAAAATTCCTTTCACTAGTGTACACTGCATCTTCAGCTGAAGGTGATGCTGGCATACGTGTGTTCTGCAATCAATTTTGTTCACTACAAACAAGAGGCTATATGCACATATGGTATATATGTACCAAATACAAAACAGAGTTACAAATACAAGACTTGCCATTGACTGGTGATCAACATACATTCAGCATGATGTTCTGTCTTTCATCTTTCTTCTGTCCGATTTGATTCATTTGGACTTTTCAAACCTCACCCTCCTTGAAACAGCAGCTAGGACAAAATAGAACAGAGCTGTAGCATACATGTCTGCTTGAGTAGCAGTTGTCAGCTTTATGCTGGTAGAGGTGGCCAAGCAGTTGTGAATGGGATATGGGTAACCGCATTTCATGCTGGAATAATAATGGATGAAGTTTATGAAAATAATTAGTCTTCAGTATTTCAAGAGTTTACATTAAAAAAGCGTAAATGCATTGTAAATTATGCTGTACTATTCTTATCTATGAAGTTAAATATAATCTTTTAAAGTTCAAAATGAAGCACCCCCAAGTTTGGGTTTTTTTGAAGAGAAAGATACTTTCCGTAAAGTGGGAAGTGATTTTAAAATATTTGTAGTCCTTGGAAAAGGTTAGATACAGGGAAAATGATACTAACATTTTAATCTGATATATATTAAGACAGGCTGGCCTCCATTCAAGAAAGTAGTCTACAAAAATATTAACTATGTTCAATTATGCATGTGGAAGCTTTTGAGTTGGATCTTAATTAAAAGAATAGTTAAATTTTGTTCTTACTCTTAAAACTGAAGTAGTCGCCACAGGCAACTTAATTCCTCTCTGTTCAGGGAATTTGAGGTGTTAGAGTTTGTTCTTACACAGATTTAGATACACCATTTTCATTCTTTTTATCTTCTTCTAAATTATCAGTCCGTGTCCAGGCAATCAATCTAGGTGTAAAGCTTGTGTGTCTGATTGTTTTTGCCAAAGACATTCTTCCAACTATGTTTTTGGATTCTCCCTTTTGTTTTTCTGGTCCAAGTGAGGGCCTCATCTAATTTACCAGAGCAGTTGTTCATATATTGAATGATATCATGCAGCACTATATACATTACCTTTGTTAAGATTTTTCTTAAAAGCTTTATGATATCTACCATAAGTATAGCATTTTTTCAAGTTTTTTCCTCTTCCCTCTGCTTAGGTCACATGTCTTCATACTTGCTTTTAACTGCATAATCAGAAGTAACCAAATCCCTTTTCTAACTGCAACATCAATTTAGAGAGCTGATCATCATATGTATGATGTGGGCTGAAAACCCAATCAAAATTAATCAGCCTTCTAGAAGAAGTTCTGTGTTGGATATTGCGCTTTTATGACAAAGAGTACTGGTGTGATGTTAGCAACTTGCTGAAGTGCAGCTTCTTTCTCCCTGTTCAGAGTAGATTGTGCGTGGTACTAGTCAGAATACAATGTCCCTGATCGGCCTGTTGTAAGAATATAGAGGATGTTACTCTTTAGACAAAAACAGTGTTATGTTTGGGCTCCTTTAGGGTTGGTAAATTCCTGAAAGTTCATCTGAGTTCCCTCAAATAATCCTAAAAGTTAAGGATTATGTGTTTTCAAAAGCAAATCTAAATCTACAATTCCCCATTCCTCCAATACAAAAACAATGATGATAAATCTGAGTGATATTTGAGAAAACATAGTGCTCACAGAAAGTGTTGCATAGCATTGAAATGTGTTTAAGTATTGCTTCTGGTGAGAATACCCCTGTTGTCTTAAGCAGTCTTGTCTGAAAGTACCGGCAGATATAATTGTCTAGGTTGGAAGGAACCTTTGAGATCATCAAGTCCAACCAGTAACCTAACACTGCCAAAACCACCACTAAACCATTCCCCTAAGCACCAGCACCATGTCTACCTGTCTCTCAAATACCTCCAGGGATGGCGACTCCACCACTTCCCTGGGCAGCCCATTCCAATGCTGGACAAGCCTTTCTGTGAAGAATTTTTTCCTAATATCCATCCTAAACATCCCTTGTGGAAACTTGAGGCCATTCCTTCGCTTGTTCCTTGGGAGAAGAGACCAACCCCCACCTTGCTGCAACCTCATTTCAGGTAGTTCTAGAGAGCGATAAGGTCTCCTGCCTCCTTTTCTCCATGTCTGTGAGATGTCCCAGTTCTTAAAACAAAAAAACAAACAAAGCACTCTGTATTTTTGTGACAGGGTGAAGCCCAGCTGCCTCTGTTGGGCTTCACAATCAACTCCGTATTTCTAATTCAATATCCTGGTTTGAGGTAAAAGAAAACCATTTTCTGTTTAGTAATTTCACTTTTTTAGCTAAAGTAAATCCTCTCTATCTAACTGAACTCTCTGAAATTAACAGCATGTTGTGGAGACACTGTTTGCTCTCAGAGTGATAAGACTTGATTATTTGTAATTTATGCCAAGGAATGGTATGCAGAGAGGTTCTTGCTTATACTTACTGCTATCACAGCCAAGGTCAGCTAACTTTGTGTGCCATGTTGGAGGGCTGGAAGCGGCAGAGTGTAAAGGGTTGCACCTGTGGGGAGGAGCAGACAGAGCAGGTGACTCAAATCTGACTAACGGGGTATTCCATCCCAGCTGCATCATGATCAGTATAAAAGCTGAGGGATCAAAAGGTCAGGTCTCTTTCTTCAATGGCTGGCATCTGAAGAGGACTCTGTCTGCTTTGATCCCAATCTGTGCGTTCCTGAATCCAAATCTGGAATCCAGTTCACATCCATTGCTGAGTCTAGTCTGGGACTTTCCGGGTGCCTGCCATCCTGGGACCTTGGTAACAGTTTTGTATCTATTTCATTATTTTCTTTTTATTTTATTAAAGCAGCTCAGTTTTTAGAGTCTCTCTCCTCTCCTTGGAGACAGAGATGAGGGAGAGCATATGTCGTTGGTCTCGGTGGCGGATCCCACCACAGCTGCTCTCTCCTCTCCCCTCACACCTGCCTGTGGGTTGCGCCGCTGCAGAAACCCGCGGGAAAGACCAGCCCGCCGACGGGAGGCCGATCGTGGGAACTGTGCCGGACCATAAGGCCGAGACTTGGCAAGGAAGAGCCATTTGCTCTGGAAACGAAAGCCAACCGACGGGTGAGGAATTCACTTTATGCCTCTGCAGAGCAGGCCGCTTGTGCGTTAGACCGCGGCGGCCCCGCGCTGGAACGTATGGCTGGGGCCAGGCCTCGGCAGCCGGGAGCGTCAGAAACCCACAGGCCTCGTCTTTCCCGTCACCACATTCACACGACGCGATTAAACAAACCCCTCGACGGCGCGAAGGCCCCGAGCGAGGCCAGCCGGGCCCCGTCCCGCCGCTGCTCCGCCCCGTCCCGTCCCGTCCCGCCGCTGCCCGGCGAGGGCCTCGCCGGCGGCCTGGCTCCTCCCCTCTTCCTCAGGAGCCGGGAAAGCCCCGCAACCAGCCCCTCTTCCTGCCCCCCCCCTCCCCCGGTCTCTCTCTCTCATTCCCGGTGGAAGTCCCCGGTAATCCTTCTCCCCGGTAGCAAGCGGCGGGGCGAGTCCGGTGCAAAATGCTGGGCATGTATGTGCCGGATAGGTTTGCTCTGAAGTCGTCAAAAGTGCAGGACGGGATGGGGCTCTACACGGCCCGCAGAGTCAAAAAGGTGGGTGATGGCCGGGCGAGCGGGCTAACGGCCTGGCCTGGCCCGGCCCGGCGGGGAGCGGCTGCCACGTCTCACAGGAGAGCGGGGCGGCCTCTCCGCTCCTCTCCGGCGGCCGGCCGCCGCTCCGGCTTCACCTCAGCCCCGCTTTGTCGGCGCTGCCTCCGCCTCCGTCCGCCCGGGCTCTCTCTCCTCAGGGGAGGCACCTCCCGCCCCCTCCCACCGGTAAAAGGGAGCCTCCCGGGGCGGGGAAGGAGCGCGGGGCCGGGCCGCTGACTGGCCCGGCGGGGTGGCCGGAGAACTTTCTCTGTGGTGATTTTTTTTTTTTTTTCGTTTTCTCCGTTTGTGTGTGTGTGTGGTTTTTTGTATTATTTGTTTTTTTTTGTTTGTTTGTTTGTTTTTTAAAACTTGTTTTGTGTTTTTGGCACTGTTCTGAGGGCAGAGCGTCTCCGGACAGGGCTGCCGCCTGGGTTATGGCCTGGCCTCAGACCGCCATGCCCCTCAGGGGTGCCCGCCCGCTCCTGCCGCCTCCCCCCTCTCAGAGCTCGGTGGGGAGGGTGGTTCCGTTCCTCATTTCGGGATGATCAAGCCGGGCCTGTGAAAGATTGGGGTTCAGCGGAACTGCGGGTCTCACATACCTCAACCAGGACACCTTGCAATTGAATTGAAAGTTTCTCGATTATCTGAAACCCCTATTATACCTATCCAGGTGCCTTGTTAGAACAGACAAAGGCATACCTGAAGTCACGAACCCTGCATTAGCATACACTTCTATGTATTTTGTATGTTTTGCTTTCCATCTTTCTCCTGGTTTTGGCTCTGAGCAGGCTGGGAGGGCTGCCTGATTTTTTGGTGCTTTGATCAAGGAGGCTTAGACACCGTGAGGTAGGGGTCTCTCATTTTTAAGGTGTCCCTGAGTGTTAATGGAGGGGGGAAGAGAACAGTTTTAAATCACTTGATGTAAATTTCTTTCACTGAGGTTCTGAGCTGTCATTTGAAAACTTTGGGAGTTCACACAGCAAGGAAGGTTGTATGCTGCTAGTATGTATTAATTCCTGCACTCTGAAACAGAGTGAGTGCTAGAGTGAAGCTCATGGAAATCATCATCTGCATGTCAATATTAATTCTGAATATCAGTTCAGGGTCTGACCCCCCTTCCTTTACACTGTTGCCAATTGAACCATTAGAACAGCATGCTAGGAAAAAGAGCATTTTCTTGCCTGAATTAGTAGACATTGCTTTTGAACTCTCTGTATACAGGCAAAGTATATTCTGACAGAGCTCAGCCTGCGCAGCTCTGCCATTGTGAGTGCAACATACAAGACATCCTAGCAAAACTGAAATGTTGCAAGTGTGATGTATATTGCATATGGAATGCAGAAGGCAAAAGCAGACGCAGTTGTAGTAAGATCTATTTGTATTAGCAGTGTCTAGTGACAGTGTTTGTTACAGGCTTGTCCTTTAGCAGTGAGCCCTCTGTGCTGGTAGCACGGACAAATGTGGTATGCAAAGCCCTGACCAGAAGTATGTGTCTGACGGGCAGACTTTGCTCTTTGACAGACTGAAGAACCAACTCTTGAGTTGCTCTGTGGGCAATGGTTGGAACAGGTATTACTAAAAAAGTTTGGAGACCTAAGCACCCTGTGTCACTGCGGCTGTTAAGGGAAGAGTGGATGTGTAAATAACACAGATGATATGTTGGATATAGCCAGACTGTGTGTTGCTTTCTTCTACGGAAAGAAAAATCATATCTGAAATGTTCTCAATGTTCTGTCCAGTAATGAGGTAGCAGTACAACACTTCATGGCTATGATACAGAGTAGCTAAGAGCTGTTAAAGCAATTCCTTGGAGTTTTGGGTTTGGGAGGAGATTTTGCATATGACACTTAATTGTGAAGCAAGATCTATGTTGCTGAGTAGGAAACACTGCACCATTTTCTCTCTATTGCTGTCACAAAACTGTGGTTGTCTTAACTGGAAGTAAAACATGTTTCAGATGATCTTACAATCAGAAATTTCAGTACGAACTCTCCAAGTGCTAAGTAATCATGAAGTAGGCCTCTGAAAATTCTGCTGTTAGCGAAGTTTTTTTGGTAATAGCATGTTTTGAACTGCTGTTGTCTGCCATCTGCTTTTGTGCCTTCAGGCATTATGCTGTGTTTTCAAGTTTTTGTTTGTAATCACAAAAGGTGGAAACATTTTGTTTTGTTATCTTAACAAAAGTTGTGATTCGCTTGTAATTTCTTTCCTCCAACATCTGGCCTTTGGTTACAGAATTGGTATCTTAAGGCCCTTGGTGGAATCATCAGCCAGCCACTATATTTCTCAGTGTTTTGCTGCATCAGGAAGAAGATTAGTCACTGCTGCTTTCTTGACAGCAACTGTTGAAAATTTCTTTATTAACACTTGAATGGTCTCCCTTTCATATCTTGGATCACTTCTATGGTTGACTTCAGACTGTGTTGTATACCTCGCTTCTTTTTGATCAGAGAGGAAGCTGAAGTCTTGGTATGCTTTTGATCAATATGTATTGGCATATGACAGCATGTTTATGAACTGGTACTAATTATATATATACCTGAAGAAAATGCTCTGATAGGCTAAATGAATAATTACAATTATCCTCATGGACCTTTGTGTTCCAGGACATCAGGTTTTACTGTCTCTAATTTCTACTTTCTCTCCAAATTTGGGAAGCTGTAGAAAGCGCTTAGAAGTCTGAATTACCTATTGACCATATGACGTTTACTTTACATTTAGAAGTGGACATGCCACCTTTTGCTTTTGCTATTGTTTTGAGCTTCTAGAAGGTCTTAATATTGCAGTAGAGGTTTATTGGTTTGGAGTAGCTAAGATTAAGAATGATGTATGGTGTTTTTTGTTTTGAGTCAGTATGTGGTAATAAGCTGTTGCTGTGCTTCATCCCAGAGGTGATGTGTGCTTCAGTGATGGGTAAAATTAACACTATAGATGGGATCATTTGGATTGCAAGGATGAAAGTATTACTGAGGTGAGGGTTGTAGCAGCCTCCAAAGTGCTTCAGGAAGAAATTAATCTCTTTACGTCATCTTAAGAAGTGTTATTCTGCTGCTGAAGTGAGTTTCGGAGACTAGCTTTTTCAGGTTCCTTCCTTATTCATTATGCCTTCAAATAATTTCCATAATAAAATGATGGAGTTTTTTCTTTTTCTTTCTATATACCTAATCTAGATTATAGTCCAATAAATTCATTTTCATCTTGACATTTGTTACGAGTAATGAGAGATTCTGCAGGTGTAATTCTGTGAGCTGTAAGCTCTCTTAGACCTCTGCAGTCATAGTGAGCTGCTTTTCTTGTTGCACCAAAACTACTTATTGCTTTCAGGTGAATGGGGAAAAGCCAGTTCAGCCTGGCAGGAGGTGTCTGCCCTAGCAAAGGCCTACCTTATCTTTACTGTAGCACCATATGTTTCCAGAGAAGATTTCTTCCACCACCATCTTGACTCTTCCTCCTCCTCGATCTAAGCAAACTGCCTCCCATGTAATACCTATGTGGCCCCTATTAGACAGCGGTATGTTTGCTGGGGTGACACTCAGCATAAGCTGAGAACATTGATGGCTGTACACATATAACTGTATTGACCTATTTTCACCTTCATTGCTGATGAGATAAAAGAAGAAGGAAACTTCAAGTTAAATCCCAGGATTTGTAAAGTTGGCAGGGGAGGAACTTTGACCTCAAAAACGAGCAAACAATCCTCTGAGAAATGGAGGAAGTGAAGCCCCATAGTGCCAGTTTTTGCTATCACTTCCCATATCTGTGTCTCCATTACTGCTTTGGTCTCCAGTTGTCTTCTGCTGTTCTTGTCTTTTTACCTTCTGCTTTGCTGTTCTTTCTAATGAAATCTTCTTTGTGCATATTTAAAAATATTGCCTCTCAGTTCTGTTGCTTTGTTATGCAATGCCAGTTTCTTTTCCTTTGTTTATTACTTCTTCAGGTTTAATTTTAAATACAAGGATTTTTTTTTTTTGGCTGGTTGTTTGCAAGAGGAATGATCCTGAAAGTTTTCCGTTCCTCTCCACTCTACCTGCAGGCAATCTGTAAAAACTTACCAAGAGGGAAAACATGTAGCAGGCTGTTTCTGGGACCCTAGAATGTGCCTGGAGGAAGGGACATGTGGATGAGATCAAGAATTTTATTAGCCAAAATGCTGTTATTTGTAAAGAGACACCAAAATTGCTTTTTTGTTATATAGTTATGATCTCTAATGATTAAAAGTATAGAGAGCTTTTCGATCTGAATACTTCCTAAACATACCATTCTGCATTCTGGTTTGTTGGGCTTGTCACTGCAAATAAGGACAAGGCTGGGGAGGGGGGTGGAAAGTTAGGCCTGTGTAAGAAGAAAGTCCTATTTAAGTGATTTACCCTGCTGCTAGCGTGGCGTCTGTGAACGAAAAAAGCACTGATACCCAATGCTTTTGGAAGAACGTATCAATGGATGCTTTCACAGCATGTGTTATGACTAGCAGGTGGCATAACATTTTAATTTTGTTTATGAAGGCTTGAATTAATTCATAGACACGTGCATACTCCCTACACTTTTAAACAAATCTCTCTGTATGATCAAAACCTCATTTATTCAGTGTTTTGGTTTGTGGCACTTCAAAAAGTAGTGTTGCAAATAATCTTGCAAATAAATCTAATGTAAACTTTGTGCTTGCCAAATACTTTACGTTTTAGTTGGGTGTCTATTGCAAGGTGCTTCCTGAAAATCTTATAAGAAATGTAAGAAATTTGAATTGTAAATTTCAGCTTCATTTAAAATAAAGTGCTGTTTCTTAAAGGGGAAATAAGCCTGTAGAGCAAAGGTATGGGTTTAAGAACTTCTCCAAGCTATGATAAGAATGCGAATGAGCTTGAAGTTGAACCCTCAAGGATGTGCACCTTCTTGTCATATAGCAGGATGATAAAGGGAAACTGTCCTTTTCCATTTGAAGCTAAAAATGATACCTCTGCTGGAGTTTGGCAATTTGCTTGCTTTTTTCTTTTTTTACTGATACTTTTTCTTTTCTAATTATTCCTTAGGGTGAAAAATTTGGCCCCTTTGCAGGGGAGAAGCGAATGCCGCAGGAACTGGATGAGAACACAGACTGTAGGCTCATGTGGGAAGTGAGTAATCTAGAGTGACATCATCACACCTAGCAAAAAGTGCTCTCAGAATTAAGTTTAGACTGTAACAAATTCTTTTTTAAAATTTTCTTTTTTCCCTAGCTTAAAGATACTGTAGTGAGATTTTGTACTTATTGATCCTTTTAAAATATGTTTTTTTGGCGTGAAGGGGGATTGACTTCTTTAAAACGATAAAGAAATAGCAATTGATAGTTTCTAATCAATGAAGTATGAAAAATATCACGTGAAGCAAAACACAAAAATATAACACCATTGTGAGAAATTATTGAAAAATAGGAAAATGAAAAAAGAGGATTAAAATAATTTGAATATAGGAAGATGAATGTAAGTTACTGAGTTACTGATATATGCTGATCAGCATGTCAGCTTATAGCTTCCTTCAACTGTAATATAAAACATTTCCTTATGTGACACTTGTGCTGGGGTTTGGCAATTGTAGAAGTGAAGTAAATCTAAGCAACTTTGCAATGCAATGTGTAGTTGTGAGATCTTTAGCGAAATAAAAGCCTGGTGCTGTGGGCAAATGAAGGCATAATGAGTTTCCAGGCTTCTCTTAACTTTTTCATATATGCTAGGCAGCAACAGCAGTTTATACACTAGGTCTTGTAATTAGGTCCTAGTTCGTGTCATAACTGTGTTTGCCTGTAGCAAAAATCTGAGTTTACCTGTTGAGGAGATGACACTAACTGATAAATACTTGCAATAACAGCATTTCCAACTTGTTATAAACACCTGTTTTTTGATGCTTCTGTTCTGTCTTTGTAAACTTTCTTTTCTGCTGTCAGTCTTTGAGCAGAATTCCTTTCCTTTTTTTTTATTTCTTCCATCCCCCCACCCCTCTCCGACAAACAGTTTTTATTCAATGCAAGTTTATTCCTGTTTACACTGAAAAGTAAACTTATTTCCCGCTAGTGGGACTAATTTTCCACTTCTTCACCTTCCTATGGTTAAAGCTGGAAGGATGGCTTATTTTTATGTTGCATTACACTGTACAAAAAAAAGCTTATGCTTGAAATCTGGCTTAAAGCACTATCTGTGCATTTATTACAAAAAAAATGTTTGTTTGAAAAAAAAAACCACAAAAAATCTAGCATTAACATCGCTGAGTGGCTTACAAAGAGAGGTAGTATTGATATGGTCTTAACAGAACTATAAATAGATTCTACACACTAGAACAATGAGTGAGAGAATGTTAAAAGCCCATCTCATTAAACCCAAAGGCTGTATAAATACAGTGGGTGGCAACATATTCCTAGCTGAGTGTGAACTCAAGTCTGTGAATCCCTGTGTCTTTTTTTTTTTTTTTATTCTTACTTTTTTAATCCAGGAGTGTGCCCAAAATATCCTTTCCCAGAGAAGTGGTGTGGACAATTTGTTCCCCTCTGTCCTTTGGTTATGTACTCGGAACAACTGGTTTCATGTACTTTGTTCACAGCTGAAAACCAAACAATACAATGTGCTTTTATTACAAATGTTTGCTGAATATGCTGCATGTTAATGTGTCCTGGCTCACTTGCCTTTTCATGATGTTTCTGCAGGTTATTGCAAATCAATAAAATACTGGAGCTAGAACAAGGATTTCAGAAGGGGGTGGTGGGTGGATTACAGCAATGAGAAGGTCTTGAAGTTTGTTGGAAAGCCATATGATTTTCCAGATGCCTCATTGCTTATGATTAAAAGAGACTTGTCTGTTTCTGTAAGACAGAAAATAAAAGGCAAATACATGTATTTACTGATGACACTAATATGACCCCATCGACAGCAAATAAGAAAATGAGTTTTTATGAGCTGTTCTAAAACCATTTCATAATATCTTATTGTAACCTAGTTTCGAGACCCTTGAAAAGATTCCTGCATACCAAATTTTATGACTTCCTGAATGTTTGAACCCAAGTTGTTCATGTTTACTGAAGTTGATCTGAACGTGAGCTTTATACTGTAATTTAAATCATCCTGAGAGTAGTCTTAAGTTGAAAATCGAGACCAGGAATGCAGAAAGTAAAAAGTTGAATTGTCCAAGTAGATGGTTATTCCAGAGACTGTGGGAGGCAGCCACAGCAACTCGCCAAGTTTGTGCGTAGTCAGCTGTACCAAAGATATTAAAAATAATTAATTTGAAGACTATTGGATGAAGGCACACTAAAGCCTGACCTCACAGTCTGATGGAAGTCAAAAAATGCATTTTCAGAGAGGACACCTTTGAAAGAAGGCTAAATAGTAGAGGCTTTTTCTAAGTCGAGTAAAAATGAACGTTAGTGGAACATTTCTTTTCTTGGTATGTGATGCCTGGGAGCAGAGCTTCAATTTTGTGGAATAGTTTTCTGTGAGAAAGTTTACCACATGCATTTCTAGTTTTGTGGAGTTGTGATCTATGATGTGGTCTGTTTTGATCAAGCTATTCCTTTTTCTTTGAGACCAGCATTGTGAGTTAGCTTCTTTAAGACATCATGTTGAGACAGAATTGTACACATTATGTTTTCTTTTGGTCTTTGGGAAAACACGGAACCCCCCAAAATATATTTGGTCCAGTGATTTTGTTAAAAGTAAGTTCTGAGGATATTAGAGTTTGTGTTTGAATTAAATATAGCACAATGCCATTAGTCTGCCTGTAACTTACAAAGTTTTGAAGAATTGAAAGGTTTACACTTGCTCATTCAACAGATACCAGAGGACTGGGTGGGGAAGTGTCCTTGATCTTGCTGTTATCTTTGTAAAGAGCTACATGCTAAATGTTTTATTTACAAGTAATGTGAAAGGGGAAAAACTCAGCCTGTGGTAACTGTATAGTTAGTAGTAATAATAAAAACCCAAGAAAAAGTCCAAATGCCTTTGTGCTTTTTCTTGCTTTCTTTCTTTCTGTCAAAAAACCACCTTCCTGTTACCCCCCAGCCCCTGAGACTGAATTGCATGTTGTGCTAATTAAGTACGCAGCTAGTTGCTGGTGACGAATTGAGAATTTTATTCTTATTCCGAGTGTCCCACTACCACTTTAATTAAATACTGCTTCATTGGCCTGTATTAGTATACTTAGCATAACAATTTTAAATTATGCATATATGCTGGAAGAGCAGTGCTTTAGGCAAGAACAGAATAATCTTTAGGTATTGAAGTTCACAGAAGTTCCCTTTCCCAAGGGAAGATATCTGTTCATTTTCTTTTCTTTATTGTGCCTAACCAAGAAAATGGCATTCATTTCACTACTACTGGATTGTGGCAAGCATATATACTTTTGGTGATGACTTTGGCAAATGTTAGGGAGGGCTGGAAAGACTTAGTCCTTTCTCAAATACTCTGACATACCATGAAGAAATGTTGGTCAGGATTGGATGGCATATAATACGCTGTGTAATGTTACATATTTCAGGTTTGGTTTCTGTCTATCTGCCAAGATTATGTTGTCTTCATTGTGAAGTTAAAACCAAGAAGAACAGAAACATGCTGAAAATCAATCTTTGAATCAAAACTAATGTTAATTTTTATTTAAATGAGAAAATTAAATGAACTTACATTTCTACTACTTGACTTTCATCACTTTGGCAGTGACAGTTGTTTTCAGTTGAATAAGCCTGCCCGAAAACTAGTAAAGGCAACAGAAAATCTGTTGTTGCCTACAACCAGCTTTGGATCAGAGCCTTAAATGTTTAGGATTGAGGTAGGAGAAGTCAAGGACTTTAAGCTAATGATAGTGTGTGTGGGGTGGGTTTTTTTCTCTTTGATATCTTGCCTTTCAAATGTGGTTCTGGCATGGGAAGGCTTTTACATACAAGGCATTAAGTTGAATTATGTCCTGAATCTCATGATAAAATAACTTAATTTGAAGAATTCTTTGTTTGCTCTCAAGATGAATGTAATATTAGAAATCTAGTTCTTAGCAATGAGTCTTTATTTTTTCTTTATGAACACTACCTTCCCAGTCATTGCTTTTCAGATAGTATTTGTTTGCTTTTAATGTTTTTGTGTGAATCTTTGTATAATTTTCAGAAATGTTTTTGTTTTTCTCATTTCTTAGAGAAATGCATCTGGATGCATATTTTACGCAAGTTGCGTTTAAAATAATTTTTGCCACACAAGTCAGACGCTGATGCTCTATCTCAGTTGCAAGTTTGTGTCCTAGATTTTCAGTTTTGTTGAATTAATCCCTACTGGGATAGATTGGTGTCCAAAGTAGTTATTAATATTCTTACCAGTTTGTATATTTAGCTATATTTCATTAATCAGCTGCTTCTAACATAAATAAAGATAACTAACTCAACCTTTAGTGTATGACTTTGTATTAATTTTTGTGACTTTTGGAATAGGCACCTCAATGATCTTCTGATTTTGGTGATGAGAAGAATCTGCTCCTGAAAGTAACTGAGAATGTTAGCCTCACATCTTCAGTTAGGTGTTTTATTTAAGGTGCTAAAAACCACGTCAGTAGGTATTCTAATCTGAACTTGCTATAGATGATCACATACAATTTGCTTAAGGAGATTGGGTATTCTTCCAGGGAAAATAATGTTCAACCCTTCTTATGAAGCCTACATAAAATGTTAGCAGATGTTTGGGAATGAGCTTTCTGAACCGTTTTGTCTCTGACATGATCAAATAATGTCATGCACAAAAAAGTCTTCATTAACATGAAAAACTATTGCTGTATAATTTGGCTGAAGAAAAATGTCACATGCTGTCTGTGTCACTTCTTAGTGAGTCAGCATATCAACAGTTGCTGCCTCAGATTTATTTTGCAAGTACTATTTTAATACTTTCTACAGCCATGTTAAAATACTAGATTCTGCTCTGGAGTGAGCTCTGTGATGGAGGTCTGAAACTGAGGATGTAGAAGTATTGCACCTAGCTGCTTTGTACTATTAACAATAAAAATCATGTTTTCAGCCAATCAAAAAAATGCAGTGCAGAAAACAATACATTTCTGTATGTGATTGTTCTAATGAACATAGATTTTTAGGTTTATAAATGTTTAGAAAATGGTTTCCAGAAATCAGACAGTGTCTTTACTGCCTTCAGCAGTATAACCATCTGCTTATTTTCAGTGAAGTTTTTTTCTTCTTCTCTTGCCAGGTGTGCATGGTAGAGCATTTGCAATTGCACTCATGAGGATTTTGAAGTAGCATATATGACAACTTTGGATGTATTTTGAAAATCTGGAGATAATTTCATTGCAGCCTAAAAGGCTAGCAGATGGAATAGTGCATGTTGTTGATGGGCATTACAAGCAGCTTAGATGTTATTTAGGCCTGCATAGAGTTTCCTATGGTAGCTTACACAATAAATAGGGGCACATTTTTCCAAGTACTTGTACGGTGACATGATGTTAGTTAATGTGGCACGATTCAATGATGTCCTGATCGATTTTGAGGTAAAACTCTCAGTGTGGTAACAGTGAGTGTCAGCTATTTCATCTTACTGTGAAGGCATTTAACTAATTAGTTCAGTGATACCTTTATGTTGATTCTGAAGGAGATAATTCTTCATAATAATTCAATCTGAGGTGCTTTTGTGTCTGGTGCATGCTTTGGATATGTGTATGCATTTCAGGTGTTTGATTAAAGTGAATGACCCCATATCAAGGGTGGTGGTGTAAGATAGAGATCTTGCCACAGGTTATCAGGATGAATTTGCATCAGCCTCATTCTAGGCTTATGCCAAAGTCTACCTATACTTAAATATGAGACTAATTGCTACTTAATTATTTAGCATGAGAAATCAAAGGTAACTGCGTGTCTGGCTACATCACTTACTGGTAACAGAAAAGCAATTAGAAGTACTTTTGTGCTTGAGTTCGGGTCCTGTTAAAATAGTTTTTAAAATCCTTTCTGGATTAGCCACTGTAGCTTGAGGATCTTAAGGAACACATGTCAAGCTAACTGGATGATTGTGCTTGGTTCAGGTAATATCAGCTGCATAGAAACTGAGAAAATAACATTCAAATGTGGAATTAGTCAGATACACAGATGACAGGTTCATGTGTCACAATTAGAAAATACAAGTATGTTCTTTAGCATTGTGAAATTGATACTACTTCACAAAATTATCGGGGAACCTCAGGCCTGTAAAAATCTTTTGCCTCTATTTTAAGTATCTTATGACTATAAAAGTTTGTAACAGTTCAGATATGTGGGGGAAATGCAGTAATTTGCTTGCAGATACATTAAGAAAATCCTCCTTAAAGAATTTTCTACTTTAGTTTGTGATATACAAAAGTATTTTTCATTTCCTCTCCCTGAAAGCAGCATCAGCTTTCCAACAATTTCCTGAAGCAATAGTTGTGGTAGGCAAGTTAAGTTGTCCTGAAGATTCTTGGACTGGTTGGGTGATTGGAAAAAGGCCGCCTGGGAGCAGATTGGAAGCTTTGTTGCAGAATGAATCCTGTTCAGCTCTCTCATTTATGGAGTAAGTGGTAAGGATATACGTGGGGAGTTTTTGCACAGCAGGGTTCTCAGAGATAAACAAAGCCAAGAAACCTTATTCAATATGGGGAGCGCTCCAGAAATGTAAATGCTGAGTCCTAGTTCAGTGGTGTAGACAGGTAGATTGCAGTATCTTTTAAGATTCTCGAGGAGCACATAAGCAACAAAGTAGAAGCATGGCTGAGGACTTTAGTGGACTGTTATTGGAAGGAGCACCCTTTGGGACATTCCGAACTTCATTTTGATTCATTAATAATTCATTATGGATGATATTTAGGTATGCTTATTTTAAACAGGAAATTTAAAGTCTAGCTGTTTATTTCATCTAACTGCCATGATTAATTTCTACTGGCTTTGAGAAATATATTTGCAAAGCAAGAGTTAATCTTTTTGTTTGTTTTAAATATTAAGTTTGGGATTCACTGCCATGGTGCTTAAAGTTTGCTTGGTCATTCAGGAAACTCACCTATCCATGCAACCAATGAGAAAAGGAGTGGTAAATGGCACCGGTCTAGACTGTATTATATATGGTGTTTTGGCTGTTTTTCTTGAATCCTCTTCCTCACATCTGTGTATTTGATGCAGCATTATTTCTTTACGAAGTGAAAAAAGCAATAGAAAATATAACGTGTCTTTAAGGGATTTATTGTATTCCTTTATCAATAGTTTCCTTATGTCTTAAGTCTTTATTTTGTGTTCAGTATCTTATTGTGTATTGTCAGAGACTGAGAACAACTGAGATGATCATGTATCATTGAATATAAATCATTCTTAGATTATTCTTCTTCATTTGCTTGATTCTTAAATTATCAATGAAAAAGTAATGTATGGTTTTTATAATAGGATCTTGGTTGCTTCTCTTTCCAACTCGAGTCAAGATCTGATGGAAGCCTTTATAGGACCTACATGGTGGGCTTCTATAACCCATGCTTTGATAACTAAATCACAAAGCCATTAGATTGATTTTAATTGCTCAAAGATGTGAATCTGCAATGTTAACCGTTTTCACTCAGTGAGGTTCTGCTCTGTGAATTACCTATTTAGAACCGAATGATTGTTATGATATAATCAATGCAGTACTTCTGCTTGGCAAGTTGCTTTTCAGGAGGTGAATATAACATTAACATGTATTTTTGTATAAATTTGGTGCTTGCTTTTATGGTTTGATTCCACTCATTCTGCCCATGTTCCAAATGAAGACAGTGGTTCCAATAATAAGCAGGCATTGCTTTCCCTGGTGAATAGTCACAGAAAGACAGAATGGCTGAAGTTGGAAGGACCTCTGGTCCCTGCTCAACCCCCCCCTGCTCAAGTAGGACCACTTAGTGCCAACTGCGAAGGAGAGCTTTTGAGTATCTATACCTTTGAGGATGGAGACGACGCAGCCTCTCTGGGAAAACCATTGTAATACTTATTGTTAGACAATATTGTTTCCAGGTGCATTTAAATGTATATGTTTGATGCTTTTCACCGTGGTTAATCTATGTGCTTGAAAGTTAAACGAGTTCTAAAGTTTTAAATATTGGCACAATTTCATGTGTCCTTCTTAAGATATGATGTCTTCCTTTGGAAGAACAGTAATAAATTTTGAAGACTTCTATTTGTTTGCAGAACTACAGTAGGATTTTTTGTTTTAATCTGAGAACAGCATGCTGTCACCAGCTATTATTGTAATAGAATACAGTTTTTTCTTTCTAATGATACCCTAAATGTTTAGGTAATTTAAGCAAGAAATATGATATTGCATTTAGTAGAAACAAATATAGCAAGTATGTGAGCAATTTAAATACAAAACCATGAAGACAATCTAATTTTGATCTTACACAGCTGAAATCCCTAGCTTGTTGGAAATACTTGCTCTGGATACTTTTTGTTGACAGATGAAAAAGAAAATAAGTTCATTATAGAAATAAATCACATGGAATAATAGTGTGGCTGTATGACCTTCTTGCATGGCTCCCTATCTTCTGTATCAGTGGGGATTCAAGATTCATTTTTTATATGGCAAAGTGGCAGCTGTGTTTTTTTCAGCAGTGTGTCTTTGCCTCAAGTGGAAAGAATGACTTGGTTAATACTAAGTTTCTATTTTTTTTTTTTCAATGTAAGCTAGATTTTGTCAGTCATAGAAATTGTATGGATCTGTAATGATATCCAAAGGCTCC
>JAOXJM010000033.1:5959462-6001632 GCA_026413425.1 Tringa solitaria | reverse complement strand
CTTGTGCACAATACACAAAACACATATGTTTTAAAGTGGCTTCTTCATTTAGTGAACAAAATCTGAACATTTGTTTCTTCTACTAAATGTACAGTCCTTCCCGACATAGTACACTAATTTGTTTGCTGAAATAATCTTCTATTCTGATAAAATTTAAGCCAAGTATAGTTTTACTGACTGTTATTTATCGAGGCTCCATACTTAAATTTCCTTTAGAGAGGCATATATAAAAGATGTTCAAGTGAACTGTAAAATAGGATATATGGAACGAATAAATGCAATTATATTGGTCCTTGGTCTGAAAGTATGTCTCTATCCAAAGGGCAAAATGGATTTTACCTATGGTAAAAGGAGGAAAACAAAGTAAAACCCCAAACCAAAAAACCAAACTCATAGAAGACTTGAAAGGGAAATGAGCAATATAGTTTTCAATAAGTGTTTTATAATCTTCTGCAATATTTAGGATTGGTGTGGGGCAGTAAGAGTTAACAGTAATGAAGGCATGTCTACTGGATTTGGAATTTGTACGAAGAAGAAAAGTTATATTTGGTGATAAAGAAGCAAAAAGAGGATGGAGTTGTGGGATGGGAGTGGAGAACTAATTCAGGCTGGAAGTTGGTTGAGCAACTGGTAAGTTTACAGAAAAGGGAAGCAGCAAAGGTAGTGGAAAAGTTGAATTCAGATATGGATGTATTCCTTTTGTAATGATGGCCAGTTAAGGTTGAGGTGCTTCTGGAAATGTGAAAGTAGGCAGAAATAGATGGACTTAGGAATTGGTCATAGAGAGCAAACAGGAACTGCTAGAACATAATGAGCAAAGGACAAGTGAGTCTAGAAGAGTATCAAATATGAAAAAGAAAGTGAGCGGTGAAGAGCTGTCAAGTCAAAGATCACTCACTCAGTGGATATGGGTGATTGCAGGAATACAGAAACTCATGAACAAGTGCCTGAACTCTGATCTTGGAACCAAATGGTAGTTGGAATAGCACAAGATTGGAGAATGTCCTATCTCTTTTGTCCAGATGAAAGTTACTATTGACCTTGTTTGTACTGTTAGCAGAAGAGAAACACTACACAATAGCGTGAGTTAGAGGACATGTACAGGTTTCAGAAGAAAGTGGTCTACTCTTGGACAGTCTTTTGGAAAAGGAACATAGGACAATAACAGCGAGTTGTGAGGAAAGGAAAAGGAATTGGAGGCAGATGAGCTTACAACCTTAATTTGGAGAAAGTGATGAGAGACAAACTGCATGTCAAAAGTCAGGAAGGTATGAGAAGAATTAGGTAGGCTGTGGGAGTAAAATGCATCAGAAGACAGGGAGGAGGAGAACTCAAAAAGGAGAACTGGAAAAGGGTTGATAGGGTTGGAATGGGAAAGGACCAAAGGTTGTATTGGTTTCTGGCAAGATCATAAAGAAAAAGGACTTGAAGGAACAAAAAGAGGAAAGAACCTGAGTGCTAGTGACCATACTGTCAGATCAAGGAGACTGAGGAATCAGTCATAATACTTGTCTACTAAAGGAAAAGTTGAGAAAAGAGAGGGGGAGCTCAATAAAGTAAGTTGTTAGATTTGAGTATTCTTAGGCGAATAAATATACTTACAAAAAAGGGTGAATGTGCACCACAGCTGTGAGTACTTGTTGAATACAAGGTTCACTTGCTGAGCACAAGCATGCATTAGTGTTTTACACGTTTGTGTGTGTTCGGTAAACAATTTTAATTTTGCTTGTTTTTTTTTTTTTTTAAATGATTCAGGTTCGTGGGAGTAAGGGTGAAGTCCTTTATATCCTGGATGCAAGCAATCCACGCCATTCTAATTGGCTGCGTTTTGTCCATGAGGCTCCATCACAGGAACAGAAGAACCTAGCAGCCATCCAGGTATATTTGGTGGATTCCTACCATTTGCTTCCTGTTATTAATTTACTAATTTTTACTAATTTACTAATTTGATCTCCGCTTTGGTCTTTATCTCTTGTAGTAAAATTACAAGATCTGAGAAAAGTAGCTTTCCTTTTCCTACCTTTCTTTTTAGAAGTAAACTTTTGTGCTTAAATATATATCATAGTTAAGATTGATAGGGTGAAAGACCAAAGAGGTCCTTAGAATCTGATATTCTCTGAATCCACTCTGATGGAATTACACTGGATCACTTACATGAACATTTTACGTTAAAAAAAAATAAATAAAAATTCCCAGAGTATTTTGCTCACTACTGTAAGAACAGTTTAATTTTCTCACTACAGCCTTTTTCAGTCAAGTTAAACTTTTGCCTGAATGCAGTTGATTTTTTTGTCATTGTGGAAATTAAAATGATAATTAGGTAACTATATACCTGGCTGAGTCAGGATTAATGATTCAGAGGCCTAGCTGAGTTCATGCTAAACTCAGATATGGGCTTAGATTGTGTAGAAACTAGAATTGTGCATTTGCTTTATAGTTTAAAATTTAATGTGAGTGACGTGTTTGAAAGCAAGTATGGTTCTTAAAATATTCCAGTAGAAAACAGAGAATTGAAGGATCTAATTATCTGATAGGATGATCAGGCAGTGCTTGAGGATAAGTTAATAAAAAAAGATCTTTTTCTAGTCTTGGCCATGGATCTGAAGTTATCCATCTTATTTTTACATTTTTATATTTGTCATTTGCAGCATTTTGCAGTGATGAATTCCACTGTTTTAATTGCACATTATTTTGGAACGTGCTTCTGTTTTTCTTCTAGAAACTTCTTAGTTTCACTTGATTTCCTAGTCCTTGTATGACAGTGAATAGTCACTTCATGTTTATTTTTCTATGCTGTCCTTGATTTTATAGAACCCTATTATATCCTTTCTGTCTTATTTGACAGCTCTTTTCTCTAGCTGAAGAGTCTTAGTCTGTTTAATCTCTCATTTTTGAAAGCAGTCTGTGCCTGCAGAATGCAACAAAGACAGCGATATTTTTCTAGTTATGGCCATTGTCCTTTTAGAGATTATGAAAGAATTGAACTATCTGCATATTTTTTTGATAGCTCAGTTTTTACAGTAAAATAATTTCCAATCCCACATAAGTAAGAATTACATAGTTGTGTTAATTTTTTTCTTCAAAATGCATACTTTCAAAAATGTTTCAGGCTAACCTAAGCTATTTGAAGATGTAATCCAAATTTGAAAAAAATTAGGAAAAGGAGAATTATTTATCAGTACTTCTTAAAATTATTATTCTGCTTTTTCATCATGATATGACTTTTCTAGGATTTACGTGCAGATTCTTGACAAAAAAATTAAAAAAGATTTTGAGGCCAAATGAAACAAAATTATTTTTCCTTGCCAAGAAAACAATGTTCATTTCTGATTAAATAAAACAGGAAAAAAATATTAAAACTACTAAGTAGAAAGAGAATACTAGTAAAGCCCTAGCATGTAGTTATGTGAAAGATGCATTATTGCTATACTTCCCCTCTGTTCATACTCAGTGGCACTCCTCAGTAGTCATTTCAATTTCTGTGTTGAGGACCTGTCCAACTTCTTAAATCTTGTACTCACCAGAGACTGTTTGCTTATTTGGATCTTGAGCAAGTGGTGCCCGGTGAGGTTGCTGCTGCCAGTTCCCCTGCAGACTTGGTTATCAACCTTCCTATCCCTGTTGTGAAATTTTCTGTGACTGCCATTCCACTGTTGTATCTCCTACCACTCCTCTTCTGCCTGGCTTTTCTTCTTTTATCACAGTAGTAAAGAATGCTACTTTGAGCAGCGTACTGTGTTGGGGAACCCAATAGGTGCTCTGCCAGCCTTCAGCTGATTTGTGCCTCCTGCTTTCCAAAGGTCTGTGTGTGATCTATGTGACATTCCATCACATATTGCTGGCTGAACGCGACTGCAATTTTGCTGCTGATATTGTTTCCTTGGACCTTGTTGCTGTTCGTGTTTTAGTTCACTGTGGACAGCTTCATCATCTCCTTTTCCTTTGCGCCTTCAGACCTCTTTAGGTCTTTACATCCAGGCTAAAATTGAATTTTGAGTAATAGATAATAAAGAGTGTTAACCATTCATACAGCAGAAACTCTTGTCAGCACTCACTGAATGACTGCTTTATTATGCTTTTCCTGATGTCTGTGACAAGTCAACAGTTAAGTTAGTATGACCACTGCCTGTGCAATCGTTTCTGTATGTTTTCCTTCTGTCTTTGTCACTCAGTTACACCAAGATCTGTCAAAAGGCTTGTTGTCCTGCTTATAGTACCAAATATGAAAGGTCCTCATACATGAGGAGTCCTAGGCATTAGTCAGTGACTAGCATGTCATCCGTGCATAGGCAACGTGATAGCAAATTAGAGTCCATGTTAGCAAATGCGAAGTAAGGCTCACAAGAGGGAGCAGTGTGAACAATTAATGTTCATTATTACATTTTAAATAAAACACTCAGTAAAATGACCTGAACTTCTGAATCAAAGTTTTAATGGAATATCTAGTGTGTACTAATGGGTTTCTTGATACCGAAAAGGATTATTTAAATAAAGAAATGGAAAGAAACTGTTATGCTATATCGCATAATGTTATACCTTGCTTAGAGTGTGCTTAGTGCTTTTTGCATGCTTCTTTTTAAAGGATCATATTGAAGTTAAAGGATGATTTAAAAAGGAGTGGCAAGAATGTTAGTCTTATAAAAGCTTCTACAGAAAAACATTTGGAAAAGTTACAGGAAAAAATAGAATAAACGTGATCAGGATGTACAAAATAATGAAAAGTATAGGGAAGGCAAACTTAAGAAAACAAACACAAATTACTAAATTATCTCATAGTTTTCTTTCAGTACCATCAATAATCAACTGCCAAAGCAACTTGTGTGTTCCATGTGAGTGACCTTGAAGCTGTGTGGATTTAGAAGCATTTACTTGCATATAACATTAATAGGTACTACTTGTGTTGAAGAAAACTGCATATGTACGTATTTCTTTGTAGAGTTTAATCTGACATTAGTAGATGCAGATGCAATTCCTAAAGCTCTGCTATTCCTTTAGGGAAAAAAAAAAACAACACAGCCCAGAAATCCTTCAGTATTTTAATTACACAACCATTGCCTTTAATGTTAAGCAGATTTAATACCGCTTGGTGCAATAGCACTTTGTTTTATTAAATCAGCGGGCAATACATTGGTGGAATGTTCCCACCAATGGTACCCTTTAATTTGAATTGGGAGTTGCCTGCTTGCCCCCAAGATAATGAAATGGTGTTTTACAAAGAGGAAAAAGTCATCATATACATTAGTAAAGTTGTTTTACCTTTATTATCATTACTCAAGTTAAAAAAGAATTTGCATTGCTGAACAAGTACCTAAAATAATTTTTAAAAAAGGGAATACAGATTATGACCTCAAAAAATTTCCTAAACCTACTGAATGGGGAAGCACAGGAAGTATTTTTAACAGCTGTACTGTGAGTAATACCACTGCGTGGCTGCTAGAGAAGGACAGAAGGGTTGGAGGGTACTTGCATATGTACCAATTGCTTTCTGAGGTTTTTGCACAGCTGAATTACTGGAGGCTTCTCTACCTTATTTCAAGTAGGAATTCAGTGAGTTAATCCTCTACTATATTTAAAGTAGCTTTAGAATTACAACTTCTGCATTAACAGAAACCGTATGAATTGTAATCTCTTTTGCCATGGGCTATTCCTAGCTATTTACTTATAAATACGACTTCTGATATGTAGCAAAAATGCATTGTAATTATCATAATAAAAAGGAAATGGCTCCTATCAAAAATAACACACTTTTCTTTATTCAGTTTTTAGACTGGTAAAGTATTATATTCAATATTCCTTTATCCAGAATGGAGAACTTTATCTGTTTGTCAATTGTGATTTTTACTAAAGACTCCCTGCTGGAGATTACTATGCAAAACAGATCCTATTGTTAGCATCAGAACTGTTTTATAAACAGAAATGCAGTGAGGTAGAGCTTTAAATTAAAATGGTTTTTCATTAGCAAGCAGACACTGAGACAGTCTACTGTAGCTTAGAAAACTGTGAGTTAGAATAATGAACCGCAAAAATTAATTTGAAGGAGCATATTTACTGGGAGGTGGTAGAGCGGTTTAAAGTCATATTTCACAAACGTGTGTTTGTTAGTGTGGCAGAATTCAATGATGTCCTGGTTGATTGAGGTGAAACTGCCCCCCCATGCAGTGGCAGCAAATGTCTTCAGAGGAAGATTAGCACGTGAGAGACAGCGCTGTAAGAAGCGCAGTAAAACTGTAC
This sequence comes from Tringa solitaria, assembly GCA_026413425.1. NCBI lineage: Eukaryota > Metazoa > Chordata > Aves > Charadriiformes > Scolopacidae > Tringa > Tringa solitaria. The sequence continues at coordinate 5,995,401 of JAOXJM010000033.1, read as the reverse complement.
TGTCTCAAAGGCAAGAGTGAGAGGCAAAGGCAAAAGGAGAGGAAGCACAAACTGTGTTAGGCTGCTTAACAAACTTACAGGACAGTTTAGTTACTACTTGAAATTTACTGGTGGCTTGAGTGCTACAAAGGAAAGATTAATTTGTTATGCCAAGGAAGAAGAACATGAACATAGTTGTTGACTTCCTGCATGATCAGAGGGGAGAACTAAAAATCTGTTCAGTTCTTGAATTTTTTGTAGGAAAAAGAAGAATTTTTTAATTCCAGGCTCATATGCATTTCTCTGTTGTTGAATACATATTAGTGCTGTTCAGGTATTCTGTTACCTGAAGAATTCAAAATGAGAAGTTTCTGAAGAGTGAAATAAGTATTTTTCTCCATGAAATTCCTTAAACTATATACGTGTTACATTTTTGATTTTTGCAGTAGGAACCTCTGTAATACCAAGGAACTGTGAATGTGAAAATCATTTAGACCTTTTTCAGCACTGAGGTTACAGAATTTATTTTTTTTAAATTTAAATATAACTCATTTCTGATTTTAGGCTTGCTTAATACTAAGCTGGTGCATAGAGTGGTGAGAGTAAGGTTCAAAAAAATCTACCATTGTTATCTCTCCATGGATTTCTAAGGGTTTCTCTTCCCAAGTCTTGCTATCACTAAGTGTTTCACTTTTCACAACAAAAGCTTTTGGTGAGAGGAATAATCAAATGTTTCAGTGCTTCTCTATAGAGAACCTTCACTGGGAGCTATCACTAAAAACTGCAGTATGGTGTAAGAACACAGGGGAAATGTAGGAATTGCAGTACTAGTTTTATCTCGTGCTGCTCTGTTTAATCTCGCATTCACATCTCAAAGGTTGTTTACTGTACCGTGCAATACAGCACAACAGGAATAGAGCAGTAGATAGAGCTGAGGCTTCTGTGTCTCCTTTGTGTGTGGGTTCAAGTGCTATACTTTGAATTAGATATAGTCTGAGTTCCTGGGCTGAACATCTCCATTACATATGTGTTGAAGGTGGGGGTATGTGTGTGTTTTTTATTTTTGTGTTTTTGTTTTGTTTTGTTTTTTTGAAGAGAAGTCTTTCTGGGTTCCATCTGCTTCCTGCCTGATGAGAGTCACAAACATGTTGCACACCCAGGAATAGACTGAGTGGGACAGGGATATATGCCTTAAATGGTCAAGCAGTTTCCAATGTATGAACTAGTGTGAAAACAAGAAAAGCTTTCACCCAGTCTCTTTGTCATCCATTTTGCCTTACTTTCTTGAGAGGGGCAAGAGTCTCCTTGTCCCCAGCAGCACTTGTGGAAGGTTGTCTTGCTTTGCCCACTCTTCCTAGGGATCTGCTCTCCCTATTGGGAAGACATCGTTATTCTAATCATGTCTTTTTTTTATATACCTTTTTTGACCTGTCTTGTGCCTGAGCTTGTGGCTTTGTCTTCTGCTACAGTCCCCAAGAAATCACCTACACACATTTCCTGGACTGGGGGTTCTGCCCTCGCAGGCCTTGCCAAGATTTACTCTCGCAAACATGACACCCTGGAGCTGCAAAGATCAGGAAAGGGAGCGTGCTTGTTTGGTGAGTTAGCAAAGGAGAACTGGCAGAACAGGTAGGCTGAAGATCTGTATTGCTGCCAGGAAACTGGATGTAGAGGGAAGCTGGGGTAGGACTTTAAGAGGAGTGGTTGTGGGCACAGGGGGAAACTTGATAAGGATTAGGGTGGCTGGGTTGGAGCCAGCTGGTCAAACTCTGGAGGATGGAAAAGCCCTATGCTCCCTCAGGTAACACAAGACTATGTGCTTCCTGTTCCTCCAGTGTTTTCAGCTTTCAGAAGTGATGACATGTATCTGTCTTACACTTTTGGTTGAAATTGTGATGGGATGTTAATGCTTCTTGGCCCATATTCCTTCTCAGCCTCCCTTCTACAAAGCACATGTAAAGGTGTGTAATTGTATGGAAAAGCTGAGAATCTCTGTAAGAGAGGTGCCTATAGTGGAGGAAAAATAGGTCAGCAAGAGCTGCTGGAAAAAGAAAACTGTATTGCTCAGGTCAGTGTGGCCCATAACTTAAAGATGAAAGTCAAGGCAGGAGGTGAGAGAAGCAAAGTGGAATAATGAACCAGGAGTAGCATGAAGGGAGGTTGTGATGCCACCATGAGCAGTGCTTGGAGTTTTCTCCAGTTGTGGCCTGCTGCAGAGGAACATTGTTAACAAAAAACAACTGCAGATGTGTTCTTAGTGTATGGCAGGATTATTAAAATTATTAGAAAGATTTCTTACTACATTCACTGTGTCTATGTCCGCATTCATGCGGACAAATATGCCTCAAGCAGGTATTGCTGGTGGAGGGAGGGACTCTTCCTTCTTTGTGGTTCTGGAGAACTTCCATTGCTTTCACTGAAAATGCTGCCTGAGGAGCTGCTACACAGTGGGTATATCTGGATTAATTAGCACTCTGAATACCTGACTATTAGCATGTGTTTGGCTGGAAAAGCCAAACAAATTAGTGTGTGAGGAAGAATGAGTTTGAGCCGTGTTTTAGTTTGGGTTGGCACCAAAGCTAATTTTTTTTCAATGCAAATACAACCAAATCACTCAAGCATTGCCTGTCCTACTTGTCTATTAATCTTTTTAATAACCAGAAGTACACTAACAGAAAAGAACCAGGATTTTTTTAGGCACAAATAGCTATAAAATAAGCTCCAGATGCACATGAGGGAAGTGCAGACACAGTGAGGATGCAGCAGTATTGATAAGAGCTTGGTTGTTGGGATTCATGTACTTGGGTTAAGCTGAATAATTAGTTCTGTTTTCTGTTCTCCCAGACTTACTGTGTGGTATAAGGTATGTCTCATATGATCTAAGTGAAAAGTGTGCTATTTGACTCTTCAGTAAGTTCAGGACTTTATTTTGGTCTGGGAAACATGGCTTTTGTGTTTTGTTTTTTTTTTACATTATTTTATTTTTTTGGCAAGCCAGTAATGCGTACATGCTTCCATTTATTCCATTGCTTTTAAAATAAAGTTGTCCTAAACAATGATGTATTGGAGGTTTACCGCAGTGGTTTTATCCCGTCCATGTCAAGAGTTTCACTATGTGATTTGAGTTTAGACTGTAGTAAATTAAAGGCCTCAGCACCTTGACAGGGCCATGAAAAACACAACTCCTAGATGTGTGCAAAAGTTAGGGTGGCATGCCGATAGGTATCTGGACTGCAGAATGTATCTTAGAAAAAAAAACAAACCACAATTTGTTTTGTTTTCAAATGCTGCTGTTGAGATAAGCACAGAAAGTGTGTCCTTGAAAGCAGTAACTCTATCAAGTCTATTCAATTAAATGGGTTTTGCTCTTGTCTGACAATGTCTTGTGTAATATATAACAGACCTTCTAAAGCTCAAGGAATACTACATCCCTGTTGACAGTTTAAATTAATCTTAGTATATTACAGAAATTAAAAATCATTATCTTGCCCTTGTGCCATGAAGCTTGTTACAAAATATATGGCTAGATGTAGTGTAAAGAAGCTTCAATTAACTTTTCTGGATGTTAATCAGATAAACTTTAAGATTTATGATAGAACTTGGAAGTCTTCATTGCGTAAAAACATTTGCTTTGGTGCTTCGGATAATACCTAAAACAGTTGGTTCAACTGTGGGGAAAAAACCACCACAACAACAAAAAAAGCAGCTCTGTGTATCAGTTCAGGAGACCTCCTCCGTCCTCCCTTGTCAACCTTAGTAACTTTAATTAAATATTGCCAAAGACCAAAGTTGTTAGTTTATATATCTGTTTGGAAGTTTTTTTATTCATTGTGGAGAAGGTTTTGAAGCTTATTATTATACTGTTTGTCTCTCATGCGGAATCTGGGGATGGATCTTTGGCCATCTGTAGATCTGTGTATCTACACTGATTTAAACCAGTAGAGAGATTTGAGCTAGTGGTATAAAGTGCGCTTAACAGGTGTGCCTGCTGACTTGATGGTGAAGATAACCGACCAAGTTTGAAAGGCTTTTCATGAAGAAAGCTGGGATCTTAAGGAGAGAGAGGAAAAAAAACAACACTATGTAAACATGCTACTGAAAGCTGTGTTATAATTCACGCAGCCAACAGGGGACTGAGCTAAAGCTGTATCGGTTATTTAAATTTTGTTATTTTTGTAATACTTAAATGTTTCATTTTCAAACTCTGAAGTTCATGTCAGGCAGAGTGTGGCGGGAGAAGAGAAGTTTAACAACACCTCTACCTTGGTCTAGGCTACAGTGCATATTGGAAAAGCCTCACAAGTGAGGCAGGGGAATACTTCCAGAATACCAGAATATAAGGGCACTTTATCCATGCAGCCACACTGGGAAAGAAGTCTCATGCTGTTTTAGCATTGTGCTCCCTGTGGAGTGGAGCCAGCCTGTCCATAGTTGAGGGCTAATTTTAGTTCAGGGTATTTTTCTGATGTAATTATTCATTGCTTCTACTTACTGTTTGCAACAGGAAGGGGAAAATATTTTCTATCTGGCTGTGGAAGATATTGAAACAGACACCGAACTTCTGATTGGGTACTTGGACAGTGACATGGAAGAAGAGGAGGAGGAAGAAGAAGTAGTAACTGTTATCCAGGAAGATGAAGATGGTGGCAGCAATAAGGAAGTGCAACCACCTGGCGAAAAAATTGCAGGTGAGTGATATGTTAAAAAAAAAAGGATAACTGGAGAGACGACAAGTAGTAATAAAGAAGAAAGAGAACATTAACTGTATAGCAAACTGGAAGACTCCCCAGGTTCAGTCTGAGCTCATATATCATTTTATCTCTGTTTGAGTTGAGGTTCTTTTCTTTGCCTAATAAGAAGCAGCCAGTCCTGTTGAATTACTGGGTGAATGATGAGCATAGGTTTCATGACAAGTTACCATTAGGTTTTGAACTAAAGATGCAGTTCATTTCACCTGATACATAGTCTTATGAAAGCTAAATTGTTGCTTTAAGAGGGGTAGTTTTCATCTTATTTAGATGGGAGAGAAAGAAGCCTTTTCATAAAACTGTTCCTAAGGTAAGATGTCTAAGAAAAGGTAGGTGACTTGAGCTGTCTGGTGAATTCTCAGCATTTATATCAAAGTAGAGAACTTGGATGACTGATTGCGGTTACAGCCTAAGTCACACCTAATTTAATACTTTGCATCCATTTTCAGTAATGCTGATAGTAATTAATTCAACATAGGCTGTCTATAACTCATTCAGAGACAATGTTTTTTGTGGCTTTTGTGATGCCACTTTGCATAAACTGTTTCTTGGCAGAGAACCTCTCTTGATGTAACCAAAATATTCCCTGAAAACAATTCCTTTACTGTTTTTTGCCTCAAATCATGCAGATTCCCTCACCTGTAAAGAGGACCATGCATGCCCAAACTGTGAATCCAGTTTTGCCAGCCAAGAGATTCTAGCTGAACATCTTCAGACTTTGCACCAAAAACCCAGTGAGGAGAAGGAATTTAAGTGCCGAAACTGTGAAAAGAAATTCCCTGTTAAACAAGCTCTACAAAGACAGTGAGTAGAAACAGGAGTGTTTTTTCAGGGATCATTTAAATTAATTTCATTCAATCATTTGTTTCTCTTGGCTTAATCACCATTTAAGCTTTAATTTTTATGCTTGTGTGTTTGTGCCCTTGCCCTTTACATTAGTCTTTAAGTATGTTAATTTCTTGTATTTGTTGGAGACTTTGTTATGAATTGCAAAAATGTCGCTAATTTTTTATTTTTAACATCATACACTGTAGACCAGATCAGAGCTGCTATTTGGTGGAAAACCGTTGGGCTCCATCAGTGGACTATTTAGTAGTTTAGGAGATGTAGTTTTTAAGCTATGGATGTTGTTACAGAACTGAAGTAAGATTTAGAAGAAAGTAAATGGTGATCTAGGAGGACCAAAAAATGGAAAAACCATGCTTCATGTTTGCTTAATTACATATTTGGGTGATAGAAAAAACTCAAATAGAAACACGAAAGATGTGAGATTTAAGAGCACATCTTTGCTGTCCTTGATATGTAAATATGCAGTTTTGTCACTAAAGTCATATACGTTACAATTAAACTGTTGTACAAGAACATAACTGGTTTTGTCTTTTGTTGTTTATATATCTTTTTCCTTTCAATTGAATAGATATATTTTTATTATATGTTTAATTACAGATAGTACACTAGATGCGTAAGTGATTATAGATAGTATATAGATAGTACATTTAATCTAACTCGTGTTGGAAAGAATGCATATAGCAACAAATGCACTTAAGGCTGTTCTTCTAATAAATTCATTTCTCTTACATATGAATAACGTCATCGTTCCTAGAACTGGCAGCTCTATATGACCTCTGTTTTTTCATGAAAATAAGTAAAATTAGATAGCAGAGAAATATTTGGTGGAGACAATTAAGTATTTTCTCTTGAACTTAGACTTCTTCCTTCTAGTCTATAGTGGAAGTTGGATTTGTGATTTGTGCTGTATAGCTAGTTAAGTAAATTTTTACGTCATGCGAAGTAAGATTAATCTGTGTGAGGATAGGGCAGCCTGATCCTTGCTGTTTATGTATTTGATTAATCCAGCTAAGTTCCAGGAGACTTCACATATGAAATGGATTACTTGCCTACTTAAAGATTTGTGGAGATGTATATATGTTTTTAGCTACTGCAAGCTTGTGTAAATTGTAGAATATTCTCCTTAACTTTTTTAACATTTTTTTTATTTTTCTTTAGTGTACTTCAGTGCTCAGAGAATATCATCCCAGGAGACTCTTCAAGAAGTTTTCAGTGTGCTGTTTGCAATACTTCCTTCAGCTCAGAATCGAGGTTTTGTGTCTGAGTTACTGGACTGCTGTCATATCGTTGCTGGCCTCCCTTTGCATGTTAGCTTTCAAGCTTGTTAGTTTATGTGAATCCTAACAGTGAAAGAAGTCAAATGCTTTCATTCCTATTTGCTGTAAGTAATGCATGAGGTGGCCTTGGAACTCTACAGTGCAGCATGCCTTAAGCTCAGAGTACTTGCTATGTGTCTGGTTTCTGGAGATATTATTTTATGTGATGCTTTTTTTGTTTTGCTTTTGTTTTTTTACTGGTTATCCCATATAGTTATGAACAGCACAAGGAGGCATGCAGAGGGGATGCAAGGTTCATATGCAAGGCAGACAGCTGCGGGAAGAGGTTCAAGAGTAAGGATGCCCTGAAAAAGCATAAAGAAAATGTTCACAGTGGTAAGAAAGAGTTTAATGTTTCTTCAGATAAAAACCCTCTAACATGTTCCTAGCCTCAAATTTGCAAATTGGAATAAACACTGTCTTTGGTTTCTTTTTTAATGGATTCATTTGTACCAAAAAGAAAATTAAGAAGTAACTAATTGCAAGAGTAACTATTCCTTCTTCCCCAGGGAGAAATTACTGTATACCAGACAAATCATCAGTCTACTGCAGAAAATATAATAGGAATTTGGGGAAGTTTAAACTAGGCAAATAATAGATAAAGCAAAACATTTCAGTAGTGAGGAAAGTCAACCACTGGCACAAACTGCTACAGGAAGTGGCGAGTTCTTGATCTTTTGGTATTTTCAGGACACAATGGGATGTCTTTCTGGAAGACATGCTTTACAAATGATTAGGCTTGATGAGAGTATTGCATAAAATTCTATAGCCTCTGTTGTGCAGGAAGCCAGAGCAGACAATCCTCTAGTCCCATTAAGCACTAGCGTTTTTATATCTGTGCCCTGTGAATCAATAGTTTTCAATCAAACTTCACTCTGTTTTCATGAAAGGGCAAAATGCTGCTCTCAAGTCCACAATGCAGATCTCAGTTCTGGCATTCTGCTCTCTCTGCATGTCCCCTCTCAATGGAAGATCAGTATGTGTGGGGACAGCAGAATACCAGAGTGCAAAGAAAACAGTCTTTAGTTAATGGTGACAGCACTGAGATGCTTTGTAAGGTTTTCATTACATGAAATCTTTCTTCTGCCAAACTCTTACAGTGTACCATTCTTATAAAAGATTATCTCCTTTTTTCAGTATCTGTGAGAATTTTTTTCATACATGAGCATTGTTATTTTTAGGCTTAGCTTTGGTCAGTTATGTAGTAGTATACAAATTCCACAAATCTCTTGAATGATCACTCCAGACAAGACTGAGAGTAGACGCCTGGAGGATATTTTTTCTCTGCCTGCACAATGAGCAGAGCTTTTATTTTATCACTTGGGAGTAATAGAAATCACAACCAGCGTCAGTGAAGGAAGGAAAATAACCTACTACTGTTGAGGAACACCTCTAGAATTCCTTCCTACCTTGTGTTACCTGAAGGCAAAGGAAAGTAGAAAGGATTGTTATATTTATTGCCTGTTATGCAAAGCAATGAACAGACGTTCACTATCACCTTTCTCTCTGAAAAGATCTCATTAATTTTCTTGTAAGTTGAAATACTAAGTGTATTCCTCATTTATGTGTATATCAGTGTATATATAAATACTTATCATAAGTTTTAAAACAGCAAATGCATATGTGAGATTAAGTCCTTTTTTTATACTACCTATTAAAGTATTAAACCTATCGATTGACAGGGTACGTTGTAGTAAGAAGAATCAACATAATAGAAATTCTTTAGGACAGCAAAAGCAGGAAAAATCTAGGGTGCTGAGAGTCTGAAGAATTGAGCAGGAAGCCATCTAATGAGTTAGTTTATGATCCAAACTTCCTCTGTGCTTGACTGAGCGTACTCACCTTCTCTTTCATTCTGTCTCTATTCTTTTAGTATTCAATGTAATATGAGCATTTTTTACACAAGGAAATATCTTGCGTGCGCATGTAATTATAAGCAAAGAATAAGGTTTGTAGTGGCTTTGCCTTGCAATAAAATAGCTTTGTGGGTTATTAAAATGAATTTCAAAAGGTAAATAAGAGAGAAACCCAATTAAATGCTCTGTCACTTTTTAAAGCAACTGTGAAAAGGGAAGGAAAATACATCTGGTAGCTGACCTGCATTTTGTTTTGTAATTCACATTTTAGGTGAGATTTCAGTTCATGATCTGGTGCTAATACAAATTTCCTGTCTTTTTCAGTTAAAGACTATTAGTGATATATTATTTTATATAGTAGAATGCTTAATGCTTTCTTAATAAAGAAAAGTTGCAAATAGTGGCTTTGACTTCAGTTTGGGATCTTTTTCATTGCTGCTGCACTAACTTCGTTCAGGAATGTTTCTGTTAAAGCTCTATAATAAAGGTTTTTGAAGATATTAATTGTATTGACTTCTGCAAGAAATCAATTGTTCAGTTATAAAGTGAGTTGTTCTTAGTTGTGAATTGTGCTCTTTATATAGGATTGATGATGTGTGATAACACCACAAAGGTTTTTTTCTTTATTGTTCTAGTTTTCTTGATTTACATTCCATTAGTAACTGGTTTGTTGGACACCCACAGAGAACTCCTGATACGGAACACTTTGAAGATGGGATACAAATGTAAAAATCTTATGTCAGTCAAATGACCTGTGAAAGTCACAAACTCAGTGGAAATATTTAGGTTCTTTCTTAGCACTTCCTTTTTAAGATGTTGGTGGTATTTTGTTTCTGTTTCAGGAAATTCTAGGAAGAAGCTGATGTGTTCAGTGTGCAATAAGAAATGTTCCTCAGCAGCAAATCTCCAAGAGCATCGAAAGGTCAGTAAGATGAAGGCTAACCCACAGCAGGCTTTGACTTCACTAAAATGTGAGACTGTGGTGCATAGGTCACTTGAAAGCTGCTGTAATGCAGACCTTTGAGTAATCTCTTTCATGGTTACAAACCCAATGTATTTTATTGTGGGTTTTTATTTTTGCAATCGCAATTGGTTAAACTAAAACTCTTCCTAAGGTTTTAATGCATCTTTATCAAATACAGAAATGTTTGCATTTGTATTATTTATGCATTCCAACATGAAGTCGAAGTTGCCTGCTGTTTTTCAGCATTCTTAAAGACTGAGCTAAATATAAAAGTGTGTTATGTAATGATATGATACATACAGACCATAAAATAGTTTCATGAGCCTTCAATACAATCAATCTTTTTTATTACTTTGTGACATGCCAGTAAGAGCGTTATTTGTAATCTACTTATGCAGTGGTAAAAAACTTTCTTCCTCAAAACCAAACTTTTAATGTCTTTATTTTTTATGCATATAATTTTTTATAACCAGAACAGGAGGGGTTAACAGTTTGAAAAGCATCTATTGGAAATAAGGGGGTTCCTATACAAGTACAGATGGACTATGAATATGAGATTCTGAATCCATTATACCCAAAGGAAGTCCAAGCAAGATTAATTTGATAAATCGCTAAAACCCAGGAGATTCTGTTTTTACAAAAAGCTACATTGTACTGTTTATCAGATTAACTGTAAGTCTTTAATAATGCCCTGGTTATAACCTGAATCCATTGAGGATATGGATGATATCAATTAAAATATGTTGTTGCAAAGAAAATGGTGGGGCCCCTCCTTTTTTACTTGTTTTTCTCCTTGTGTATATTAATATGCCTGTGATTTCTTGTCTAACAGGCTATACTTTGTTACTTCTCAAACCAAATCCTGGTATGCCTTGCCACATGTTATTACAGTTTTTACACAACAGTGCACCATATGGTGGCCCTGAAAATCCAGAGTATTGTGGTTAGTGTGTCCGTTTTATTAAAATGTTTGTTTTGTTGCAGCAGTTGTGATTCTGTGCAGACGCACGCTAACAAGCTTTTCAAGGAGCATTGGTAGTAGGTCAGTTGAGCACTTGCTCATCTTTAGAATCACCATGAAGATTTTATGCATAAAACTTTATTTCCTGTTCTTGATTGGCTCTTCTAGAGCCAATCCAGAAAATAGATATTCCAGATTAACAGCCTACAAAAGATATTGAAGGAGATTGTATGGTAGGGCTCATGCCTTCTGTTTGTTTGAATTACTTCTGCTTTTGTAGGAAACAGGGATCCATCACCAACAATGCCAAAAATATTTAGACAGGCAATAAAAACGGTAGGAAAATAATAGGTGAAATGTGGAGTAAAAGAGATTTCCCCCCCCCCTCCACCCACCTATTTCCTGTCAATATAAAGAATTAAAAGTAATCAATCGAAAGGTAAAGTATAGGATATAGTAGAAAAATAAGCCCAAACAACAGACAGAGAGAAATTTGACAAATGCAGAGGAAGAAGGTAAAGGGGTTTTCTATAAGGGAGACAATATCTCAATAAATTCAAGGAAATAGAGGGCTGGAAGAGACTTCAGGAGGTTTTCTAGCCCATTCTGTTTCATGGAGGGGAGTAAGCTGTACCTAAATAATCCTAGATATGTGCTGTCTTATCTCCTGAAAAGTTCCATTAAAGAAAATTCTATCACCTCCATAGATATCTCTTTGTATTCTGACTTCCAGCTTTAGTGCCATCAACATTTTGGAATGTGTTTGTTAGTCTATTATTTGCTTTTTCTGATGTCCTACTTAAATCTTCTTCTTTACTGCAAAGTGAATTAATTGCTTTTTGTCTTATTTGACAGAATGCCAAGAAAATTTCACTGCTGTTGTCTTCATAACAATTAGCATATTGCAAAGTTGCTATGAACTCCATTTGCAATTCCTATGCTGTACAAACACAAACTTTCTCAACCTTTCTTCATGGATCTGTTTTTCCAAACTACTCTTTAATTTAGTAAGCTCTTTCTTCCCATGGATTCTTCCTTTAACCTATATGCTACCCAAACAAGAAAAGCTGTGATGCCTAGTTGAGCCGCTGGTAGCCAAGTATTGTGGAATGAATGTCCTGAATTTAGTAATACAGAGAATATGTCTAATAATATATTTCAGAATGACGGGGCTTTCTAACAGCAGCATCATTCTCGTTATTCATATTTTGTTGGAATTCATAAATGTTTTCTGTAGTGGTGCTATGTAAACTGTTGGTCATCATGTAGCATTTGTACATTTGATTATTCCTTCCTAAATATTGAGTGTTTTGGAGCTTTGTTCAGAGCATGGAAATAATTTTGAATTCTGATTTTGTCTTCCTTAGAGATTACACTCTGACCCAGAATAGTCTCACCTACATTATTTATTTGATTTGTAAAGCTACTTGCCATAATACAACACTTCCTGCATGATGCCTTAACAACAGTTATGATGCTGATTCACTGATATTGCTTTTTGCGGTGATCAGTATCTTTTGTTTTCCATTCTTTCTATAACCGCCTGTTCTCTTTTGTCTTATCCTCCAATTGTACAGTGATATCCTTCTATCTGATATGTATAGTAGTTTGTGATTTGGACTGCTAAGTGGTATAGTAGTATAAAAAAAAAAAATTCCCAGCAAACACAACACCTCAGAAAACACTGTACAGGAGCTTACCGAAGACTGGGTAATAGAATTAAAAAGATTGTTATCTTTTTTCTGCAGGTTTGTGATTTCTGTTGCCAGATACACCATCTGAATTGCTCTAAGTTCTGAAGTTTAAGTAAAATGCAAAATTCATTCAACGATGATAATAGTAAGAAAGCAAGCGAGGGGAGCTTTGTCTTCATTGATGCAGATTGTTGCTAAAGGGTTCCTAAAACACTTTTCAGTGTAGGTGTCTCATATTTTGGATTTGAATTGCTCACAGTAACTTAAAGTTAAATGAGAATATAGATGTGAATATCACAGGCTGCCAGGCCTCCCCACTGATGCTCTAATGTTCTGTAAGTGGAAAGGGAAGAAAAATTCAAACAAATCCCAGCATTGCTAGTTTCTTTTCCCAGGCTGATGCAGACAGAATCGATAGTACTACACTTTCAGTACTTTTAGGTAAATTGGGGGGGTATGTCTCTTCCTGGCTGTACTGCTGTGGAGTGAGTTCCTGACTCTTGTTGTAGGCAGGAGTTTTCAATGGTAAAGTAGCTAATTACCCATTAGGAAAATGAAGGACACATTTCAGTGTAAGGCAGTAAAGCTTTTGACTTTGGAAAAGGTCATAAAACAAGTGCCTGTATGAAATGTAGGATGGTGCTTCACTGGGAAGACTAGTTTGTGTGGTTGCCATTCCGGATTTCTTAGCAGATTTCTTAGGTGAGTCTGTAAGATTCCACTAAGAGGCATGCTGTAGCACTGTCTGCTGGAGAGAAAATGACAGAACCAAGAAGGATCCTACTCATCATTTGTTCTAAAAGATTGGGAGTGTTTTATTGTTTATGGAAAAACCTTGATTCCTTTGTAAGTTTCTTTGTTGTAGAGCTGAACTTCCTGCAAATTTATGGTGAGGAGTGCCACTCTTAAACATCATTTGGGATTCCTCTGCTCTCACCCTGCCTTTTTTTCTCCTGCCAGTTCCAAATGTCTCTGCCCTTTGTGTTTAACACTGAGGAGCGTTTTATTCTACTGTGTAATCTTTATTTTTCAAGATAACTATGAAAGCCATAGAAAGGTAGAGGAAACCAAATTTTGAACACCACTTTAAAATTGTCAGTAACATTTAATAATTTCAGTTGGATGCAATATTCTCATGTCCTTGCTCTTTCAAAGCACTGCCTTCCAATGGAGCCTCATCCAGTACTTGGAGTGGTAGATTGAAGTTTAAATGACTTTTTGGAAAAGTTGATCCAATGAAGATTACTTGTATCTTCAAAGTTTTAGCTCAATTTCACCCCTAAAACTCTTTTGAATGACTTCTTGCTTTTCAGTAGAAATTGAAAATTTTAGGATTGTCAGTCCTGTAAATGAAGTATATATATCTGAGCATATATTAATCTTGTTCAGATTCCTGCTGTTTTGTATAGCACTTAATTGTTATCTGAAGGTGTAGCTCTTCAAATGCCTGTGGAACAATTTAAAGTATGTTCTGACTTTAAAGTAACAGGTTTATGTTGATAGCTATTACAGCCCCCTGATGAGACTAATTTTGTTATACGAATAAATCATTGCATGAGCACTTCTTTGTGCTGTTAAAGCTTGTGTACTCATTAGAGCATGTTGCTTGACAAGTTTTCTTAAAATGAATATCTGTTTGAATATCCTTATTCCTAAAAATTATTTGCTATATTTTATTACTGTTGTTTTACCATGTAATTGTACACTTCTCTAGAGAACTGATTAAAGAGTGCTGGCTATAGAATATATGCTTGATAACTACAACTATTTAATGCATGTGCACACAAGTCTATGTCTGATTCTTTTCTAAAGGATTGATTAAAGAGTACCAGCTATAGAATATATATTTGATAGCTGTAGCTTTTTAATGCACGTGCATGCAAGCCTCTGTTTTAATGCAAATTTATTCAATGAGACTGTTTATTAAACAGTGCTCGTAAGTTGAAATCAGATATTTGTATAGTGTTAAAGCACAGTCTGGGTTCTGATGTATTAAATATTATGTTTAATACAACTTATTTCAAATAATTGTGTCGGGGTAGGGAGATTCTGGTAGCACTCTCAGAATTATGTAAACTTCAGTCAACAATCTAAGTAAAAATTTAGATCTTTTGGGAAAAGGTTGAGTAGTAGATTGTGTGTGCATATAAAATAATCTGAAATGCAGCTGGGTAAAGAGGATATTGAGAATGAATGATCTTCATTTGAGCTTACCGCCTGATTCTGTCTGAGCATTTCATTAAGCATCACTGTCCAAAGTGTGCAAGTTTGCAGATATTGTAGCAAATGGCATAACAAATTTTAGTTTATTAAAACATTTAATGTGCTCTAAAGTTAGTTTATGAGTAGCAGTATAAAAACATGGTGAGGCAAAATACTTATGGAGACTCTCTTTTTGTTTGTTTGGGTTTTTTTGTTTTGTTTGAAGCAGAAGTCTTAGTTGAGCTTCTTTTCTATGCTGTCCGTGAATGTCTCATTTAATGTGTTGAACCTTTGTGATTTGTTATTTTTATCTGCTAGATTCTCCTACAGAAAGTCTATAGAGTACCCCAAAAAAGCTTTATGAAATGTGATCTTTGGCTGGAAGCTTTGCTAAGGCCAAAATGCTGAGCTGTATGTTCAGTTGTGCTGTGACTATGTTGAGGGTAGGCTGCCGATGGTGAATGTAGTACAGAGCAGAAGGTGAATGGAAATCATGACAGTGAAGAACTATGTATGTGTTGTGATTTTTGGGGAATGTTAAATAACACAGGATTATTTTTTAATTAAGTATAAGAAGCTGCACCTCTCAACTGTGCCTCTTATTTTTCCATCATTTAGTCCTTAATGATGTTATGTGCTGTGGTATTGAAAGTCCTGCTAATGCTTAGTGCATTTACAGTTTTAACAGACACTGCTGCCTATCCCTTGTCTGGCCTATAAAGGCTTTTAAGAGAAACAATCCTGAAAGACTTTTGATAGTAGTTGTTTTTTAAAATTCTTACAGTAGTTATGAAGTAGTTACTCTGTTATTTTACTTGTCTTATTGACTAGAAAGAAATCTTATTAAAAGGTATTCTGCATCTCTTTTTTTTAATGCTTTCATAATAATTATGGTTTAAATGGATCTGATGTTGCAAATTTGCATAACCTGTGTTTCTAAATGTAGTTTTAGTGATAATTTTTGTTTGCAACTATGAATGTTTATTTCTTGAGAGGTACTGTTGTTCACCAAGAGACTAGCAAGGGGGAAATTAATAATATTCATGAGTATTAGTGTAGCTACTGACTAAGAAATACTTACAGTCTGTTAGAAAATAGTTGTGTATGTAAGATGTGTGATTTTGTTTGAGACTTAATTATCATTAAACACTCATTTTGCAGGTCCATGAGATCTTTGAGTGTCAGGAATGTGACAAGAAATTTATTTCAGCTAACCAGCTAAAACGCCATATGATAACTCATTCAGGTAATGTACAAAAATAACATAAATGTGCATGTATGTATATGTATTTAATGTATATTAAATTTTACCTGAATAAGTTTCTTATAGAAGGCTTGATGAATTCTGTGTTGTCCTGAGCTGTTCAAGCAAATCTCAGGTTCCAAGGAAACCACCTAAGCTATCCTAAGTCTTCCAAAAATCCAAGTGTAGTGCTATGGCCATCTTCTTACTGCTGCTTTGTTAAGCTGTTTTTTCATGGTAGCCTGGGTAGATGATGTCCGTTAACTGAGATGGGGCTAAAGATTACTACTTGGCTTGTAGAGGAGGGGAAGAATCAGTGGTTTAAATTTCATGTTGAAAAGGATGGGGCCAGGGGTATCCTGTTAGAGATCTGTGAGTAAAAAGGGAAACATTCATTCATGTATGCGTATATCTGTTAGTGGACTCATGTGCACGTAGTTTCCAGACAGAGTTTGTACTCCGCACCATTTCATAGACCACACACAAATGTTTCATTGTGCCTGCCCTTTGCCAGAACAGGTCACTGAGCAGGGAGAGCCTGTCTATAGGTTTGGCAGAATGACACAAATTGGCTCTGCCAGGAGTTCTGATCACTGCAATCTAGTGCGTCTGTCTTTCATCAGTGATTAGAAACACCAGCCAACACAATGGAAACACAAACATTGTTCTGTCAAATACATTAGCATATTAAAAAAAAAGGCAGGTTTTTACAGCAGCATAGACTTATAATAATAAGTATCAGTCCACACCAAAAGCTCATTTCTTGCAACATAATCTCAGGGGCTCCTAGCTTTCTTTTGACATTCTGGATGAGCATTAATGCAGTTAAGGTGCAGTCACCAGTTGAAGCATAAATGCTTTTTGCATAGGAACTTTTGATTTTGGAAGCTAATATGTATATTGTTAATTAAGTTTTAAAACATTTAAACTGTCATGCCCTCTTTCACATTGGTAATCTGGAAACAGGGTTTTCCTCTTTGAAGTCATTCTCTTTTGATTTAAGCTAATTAATCAGAATTTAGTTTTAGCAATGATTATTGCAAAGAATGTGCCAATCGCTTGAGATACACCATGGCTCATCTTTTGTGAAGTGACTTAACTGTCTAACATAAAGGGCATTAGATATCTTTCTAATTGGTTTAATCTTAATTGGGTTGACTTAATTGCAGAAATCTCTCTGAGGAGATGACTGTCTCTGCCTTTCATCTTCTCCCCCTGTATAAACAGGAGATTAAATGTCCCCCACTCATTTTCTGCAGAAAAACGCCCCTACACCTGCGAGGTTTGCAATAAGTCCTTCAAACGACTTGATCAAGTGACTGCACACAAAATAATACACAGTGAAGATAAACCTTATAAATGCAAGCTTTGTGGAAAGGGATTTGCCCACAGAAATGTTTACAAGAATCACAAGAAGGTAAAACACTCTGCTGTTGTTGTTTACAGGTCTGCCAGCCTCAGATTTGCAGATTTTTTTTTTTCTCTTTCAAGTGGTTCATAATTAAGCTCTGGCATGCTTATAAACATGAGATTAAAGTATTGGAGAATGTATTTTTCAGTGTTCTTTGTTATATCCAAAATCTCAAAATACTAAATGAATTGTAGCTAAAAAAAAAAAGTAATGAAGTAAGAAGGAAATCACAGTAACTTGGTTAAAAGCATCATATAAATCCCTATTTTGACTTTTCTGCTTGTGGGTTTGTTTGGTTTTTTTAATGGTAGTTTATCAAGTTAAAAATTTAACTGGTCTAGAACGTCTTCAAATTTTTTGTTTTTTAAAAGATACCATATTTGAATACAACTAGTGTAGTTCTGTTGCAGTCATTGTTGGACTTAGCAGCAGAGATGGTTTCAAACTGTACTTGATTTGCATTGGGTAGTTTTCCCAGATTAAAACAACATCAGAAGAAATGTTACCTGAAAAATAGACTCATGAAAGGATGCTCCACTTCTGTTGATTTAAGCTCAAATCTGCTTAGCCTAATTTCTGTAATGCCTGTCATTATTTTTAACTTGGGGTTACATTTTTAATGGCAAGGCTATATCCACGACTGCTGTTTTAGAACTAGAAGTCTATAAAAAAAGAAAGCAAAATTGCCTGTCTGGTTCTGTGCCCAGTATGGGAAACCTTTGATTATTTCTTTTTTGTTTCTTTACATTTTTTAAATACTTCCCTTTTCTTCCCCCCTTTTTGATGAAACTGATATACCCATACTTACAAGTCTTTTGCAGTTTGGCTCATGTTATATGCCATCTGGGAATTTGGCACAGGATCTTTGCACCATCTCTTGCAGTTTGAGCCATAAATCATGTAAGAGTAATAATAATGCTGCTCGTAGGATGAAATGGTGATGACTGTCTTAAACAGAAAGCAAGCAGAAGCCTGCTGAAGGACAAGATTAGCTCCCATATATGCTGTGCTTGGATCTTATGTTTAGGCTTTATTAAGAAAATGTGGCAGAATCCCAGAAATAGGATATATTCTGAGATAAATGTATAAAATACTATCTTAAAAAGATACTTTTATATCTTAAACAATTTTTACATGTTTCCTTATGTTAATTTGTAGTTAGTTTGGGCTGAAAACAGAATTCAGGATTAAATATGAACAAGTAAACACTTTGACCCAATTCAGCAGCACCACTAACATTAGCAAGGATTAGAGGCTCCACTTAATGGGAAAATATTAAAATTTAGACAGATTTAGTGGGTGCATAATTTTGGCAGAATTCCTTAAAGCGTGTTGGAATACCTATTTCCTGAACCTGTTTGCACATAGTGCTGGTCGTAAATCAACCCTGTCCTATAACGAAAGAAACTTATTCCTGTCTTTATGTAAAGTTTACCCAAAGAGTTGTGAATATTCACCCATCCATGTTTAGGTCTATAATTTCACTTGCTAAATGAAGAGTTGAGCGTGAGAGACAGGAGACTGACATAGATGTCCTGAATTGCTTTTTTAGACACACCTCTCTCCATTGAATAAACAATGTAAACAAGGAGAGTTAGTAGGTAACTGAGGGGAGTATGGATATGTATATACAAACCCGATTGTAAGGTGTAGGTCAAGGATGTGGTAGTTTGGGATGCCAGACTAGTTTTACATGGCATGATTTTGGGAGGGCTGCACTACTACTAGGGGACGGGACAATAGTTCTTTTGCTTCTCACAGGCATGTCAATCCAGTAACAGTGGAAATTTAAACCTTTATTGTGTATCATACTCTTTTGTATTTCTTCAGCTTGGGTTTTTAATGATTCTTTAGGTGTGTATTCCTTTAAGATGTCCTCCTAGGTTTTATTTTCTTTTGGAGGAAGAAAAGTCTGCTTCTGAATAATTTCACAGTGATTTTTTGAGTTCCAGGATGCAGTTACTGTGGTAGTAACATGAAGCTTTGTAACCTGCAGTAGGAATGATGGGTGTAGTAGTTAAAACCACTTAAATCAACAGCATTTAAAAGAAAACATGATTTTAAGTTTGATAACAACATGCTTGAAAAAACTCTTCGAGTTTTACAGCAGAGCTACATACTTTTTATCTATAATAAGAAACAGGATACATATATGTTGTCTGCCTTTGAATTCTTATTTTGTGTTTTAGATGGAAACTTCTTGTAGCTTTTTCTGTGATTCCTTTATGGGGGTTATTTAGTCTGATTTTGTGTCAGAAGTATGAGAATAAAAATGGCTCCTTCCACATGTGCTTTTAAACATCTTTCAGCTATGGGTGAATGTTCGGTCATTTCCAAGGTGCGGAAAGAGATTGATTCCTCCTATTTCACAGGATTTCACTGGGAGATAGACAGTGGAGTTGCTAAGAGTGTATCTGCTCTGTTTAGTGGAGTATTGTGATGTGAACCCTAATTTAGCACTCATTACACCCTTATAGCTACAGATCTGAGAGGCAGGAACTGTTAGTCTTCCTGTGGTACCCCCAATGTACTGCTTCTGTACAAGTACTGCACCGCTCTGTGGAGGCACGTGTGCAAGCTTGCTTTGTCACTTGCTTGGAAATGTCAGCACTGAGAAGTGTTAGACGATGTGGAACTAGCTTAGATACCTTTTGAAACAGCTCAGACTACATGACTAAGTGATCATATGAAGAACACAGTTCCATTTTTGTGACAAAGGAAGAGAATGGTATCTGAAATTAAGAGGCAAATGTAGCATTGGATTGTGCTACAGATAAAAATGGTCCTCTTTCATCCAGTTTAGACTAGATGAAGGTGCATGTTCTGTGCCATATAATACAGGTTACTTCCATAAAGGGGAAAGCAAAGTTTTTGTTCCATCTGCTCCTTTGTTCCTGTGTATAGAGGATGAGTTCAGAGAATAAAATATCAGGTTATGGCACTGAGCAGAAATAGGTCAGCAGACAAAGGATTTTAAAGGGTTTATGGTTAATCCAGGGTTATGTGGTCCTGGGGAGCATAATGGATTGAAAGAACTGTATTCCCTCAGTTTCTCTGTTGGGAATAAGTAGCCCTGGGCTGGGTTTAAGCCTCCACAAATGCTATGGTAGGAATGGCTTCCATGAAATATTCCGTAAGAGCCCATCCTCAGTTGCAGTTGTCACCTGCTCCTGCTCTGACTGAATAGAAGCCACCTCTGATCTTGAATCCATTGGTAGGACAAAAAAGGACAGTATTTGAACTAATATGATTTTTTTGGGGGGATGCCTCTCCTCATTATGATTTCCATGGCCTAGCTTGTTTCTGGACCATTCACAAAAGAGATAGATGAGCTGTGTACCCTTGCATGTGGGTATGCCTAGTTGATTTTCTTTGTCGTGAAGTTAAGATGTGCAGAAGAATGCTTGTATTTTGATCAAAAGACTAAGAGAACTCTCAAGGAGATGCTAAGAAGGAATTCTGTACAAATCACTGTGCTCTTCAGAACTATCACTCAAGTGGTGAGCGTTCTAAAATAGGGCATTTTTTTAAATAAACATAATGAATTTTGCGCTCGTGAAAGGTGCCAGATTGACAGCCCTAGAGACTGAACCCTTCTATTTATCCACAGAACAGGTACAGCACAGACAGCAGCACTGCGAGCTTCCCCACAGTGTCTCGTCAATATGTCTCAACCCTGTTCTGGAGGAACCACCTGTTGAGGTGAGAAGGTAGTTCAGTCTCTTCATGTCCTGTCAATCCTTGGCCTGACTGCTGAGACTACCAAGCAGGGTGTGTCAACTGTGCAAACTGTCATGTAAACCTGCAGAAGCTGGACTGAACTGTTCAGCAGATTTTATGTAATTTGCGATGTATTCCACGCATTTGATAGTGCTCCATTTCCCTTTTTGCTTTAAGTGACGTAGGCTGAGGTCAAGGAATTGACTTTGAGTCTAAAGCCTCTGTATACCATTGCAAGTACTCTAATGTTTTGGTACTGTTGTGTATGTAAGGGGACTTTTGTGTTAAAATCAATCTAAGTTCAAGGCCCTCAGTCTACATCTAAATAATTATGCTGACTCCCCACAGTCCCTTTTTCTCCCCAGTTTAAGGGATAGCTAAAGTATTGTATCATATTATGAATAGCAGAAATAGATTATATAAATATGTACTATACTATTATTTTTCTTAGTCTATGAAATTAACTAATTTACCTAATTTTGTGCATATTATAAAACTCCTACTGTCCATCCCCTTTTCCTGTTGGCACTGCAGCTGCTACTTAAAGTCCTTATGAGCTAATACGGTGTTTAGACACTGATGCTTTAAAAACTTGCTTTCCTTTACAAAAATAGGAAATTGTGTTGTTAATAAATTGTACAGATTAATTTACTCTTTACAGTAGGACAGAACTTAATGCTAGGAAATGGGGAAAGTGCTTTAAATTTTACAGAAGAAGAATGAAGCTGGATGTTTCCAAAGCTCCAGAGAAGAAATCTGCTTCAGCAACTCTAGTTTGAGAGACTTTCATTTTATTTATGGCTTTGAGGTTGTTTCTCAGCTACAATGAATTTTTCTACAGCCGACAGAAACCTTGGTACTGATGCTTCTATGCCTGTTTTGTCCCACCCTCCATTTTGCCCCATGCAAGAAACTGAAACGACGATATATAATACTAGTCTCATGATTTGAAAAATTTTCTTTGCCAAACTTTACATACTGTCTTGAGATAATCAGATCAGTTTTACCTTCAGACTTAGAAAAAGAGGTTTGTGTACATGTCTGTAATTTTAAAGCGTTTATTCGTATTAGTAGGTACTTAACACCAGTGTTAGTACTGATGAAGCATTGCAACTGAACTTTAGGTTTTTACCTGGTTATTCTGTATTTGTATTTCTGTTTGCATGCACACTTCATGGAACACTCCTGAGGACAGTGTAGGTACATTTATTCAGTAGGCACTATGCTGACTTTCCGGATTCTGGATAATAGCAGAATGATTGTTTTTAATTTTTCATCCCCTGATGTTTCTAATTGCTATGATATCCCCTCCTGAATCCAGTCTAGAAAATCAGCTATAATTACTGTAATGACAGCTAATTGATTTTTTTGAGCCTTTCCTCTGACTTGTTGTTTTTCATCTGCAGACCCATTCTGAAGAGAGACCATTCCAGTGTGAGGAATGCAAAGCTTTGTTCCGAACCCCATTCTCGCTACAAAGACATCTGTTAATCCATAACAGTAAGTGCTAAGTCAGAAAGGAAAAAGAACTTCCTCGGTTCTCACATTTGACTGAGAAAAACAGACAATACGGCACCTTGCTCCAATATGCAACTTGCTATATTACATGAGGTTTAAGATTCAACTTTACCCCCAGGGAGTCAGAAAATTCAGAGCCAAATTCAAACCTTGTCTGTAAGAGCACTTCAATGCAAATCCAAATCTGCTATAGAAAATCTAGTGATGATTGGAGGTCTGATGACAAGAAATTTCTTTCTGCATTAAGTGTGATAGTGTTGCCACAATTTTAAGAAAGGGGAAACGGAAACAGAGTTAACTTGTTGGCTTACTCAGTTTTTGTAGGTAATCCCCTTTAGAGCTTGAAACTGATATTCTCTCTCTTGTGCCAGTCGAGGCTAAAGTTTCCTGCTTCTGGCATAGAACTAGCATCCTAGAGGAACACTGTGGCCACTTTTCCTCATGAGTAACTTGTTCTTGGCATTCTGTACTGTTTTTAACTGACTGTGTAAAGATTTATTTTTGGTGGAATTTTCTCCATCTTTCATATTTATAGAGAGCCCCAGACTACCATTCAACCATGTGAATGGCAGCAATTTAGATTTTGGAAAACATTCATGGTCTAAAATTATTGTAGCTTAGAAGACAGTGCTTTGATTTGGGGAATATTTATGTTGGTAAATTAAAAAAACCACAAACTTTTCTTTTTTTTAAATCCAGTATAACAGTGTTTCTGTTAGATGAATTATTAGACTGGTGTGTTTAGTTTGTTCTTTTACAATTATCTTTCAAAGCTTTTGCAATTTCACAAAACATTGAATTTTGTATAATCTTTTTCCAATGTTAAATGTTAAAAATGATGGGAGTAAAAATTTACACATTACTGCACAGGTTTTTTTCCTAATGAACCAAGTATTTGGAGGATATCAAAAAGAAGTTAATTCCCAGTATGCAGAATTGTAGGCCTTGATAAAGGTCTCTCAAAACATATATTTTAACTCTTTTTTTTCAAGAGGATGAGAGCTCAGGAAATTTGAGTTGGGCTTGTGATTTGTGGGACGTTTAGCTGCTCCTGAACCACCACTATTTAAGCAAATATTAAATATATCAGACTTTGAACTATGGTGGCACACACATATCTAGTCTGTCTTCCTTGGTGCAAAAGGAGACCTCTCTTGCTGAGGAACAGAGTACGTATTTGAAGCTGGCAACTTCTGCCATCTTAGTTAAAACTGTCTCCAAAATGAGTCAAAGCCTTAAACCAATTTTATATGGTATTTTTATTAAACACAGGGAAGATTTTTAAGTCTTTTTTTTCTTACTTTGGAAAAAAAACCCCAAAACAAAACCCAACAAATGACCATTTTAAGAAGGCCTTAATACAGCAGAATATAAGGAAAGCTTTTATATTTATACAGCATCTCTCTTGTCTGTAGTCATATAAAAGAAGTGTTGACAGAGCAATAGCAAAGTGAAAAGTGAAAGTAATTATTAGGGTGAACTGAAGAATAAACAGTTTTAAGTTCAAGGCTGTGATTAAAGCAAGGGGCTTTGCTGTTGTTCGAGCAGAGCTTGTGTTCACGGTAAAGAAATGTAGAACTCTTCCCCTCATGACCTAACTCTGAGACTGACAAGTTGTGCTGTTATGATAATGAGTTTCTCATATTTGAAATAACTCAGAATTATAGGCATTGCCCTGCTACAGCTGGATGATAGTTCCTCTCATAGCATTGAAATTTATCTCTTGCTTTAAAGAAAGGAGAGAAACAAAACAGAATCGCTAGATGTATTTAGCTTGCTTTACTGTTCTGTGCTGTAGGAAAGGAAAAATTGTTTGTGAAGCTTGAAACTTCTAGGAAAAATTGAAGTTCAGCCTGCACCATATATTCTTTTAAATTCAATATCTCCTTGTTTTTGTAGCAGGCACTCTGCAAAGTGGTATTGAATGACTTACATAATTTACTGGGAAAAAATGTTTGTAAAATAAATTATATTTCATAAGTTTACTCCTCAGGTGCTCCTATCTTGAAATTGGAAAAGGTGTCATTGATACAGCCTTCAGAATTCAAGATCAAATATATCGACCATAAAAAAAAAAATAAATACAAACTCTTTTTTTTCTCCTAGCTGTGTAAACGGAACTAGTCTTCTGAGAGTCAGACAAGCTTTTTCTTAGGCACGCTGCTGATAATACTTTTAGTATCTGTGTTCTCATTATGTCATTGGCGGTGGTGGAGGTAACTCTTTAGTCTCAGCTGTAGTGTTTAGAAAGGATGTATGATACATAAGTGTATGGTAGCTCATGCTTGGCTAATACTCTCTCACGAGGCGGTAAGAGGCCTGGCTGACAAGAGTGAGTAACCCTAAGCATTTTTGCTTGGATCATTCAGTTGTCTAGGGTTGTGGAGAGATGTATTGAACAGCATTGCCTTTGTTGAGATAGACATAATTCTTTCTTTGCTTTCCAGAGTAATAAAATACATGCGGGATGTTTGTTAGCTAGAGAAATACTAATTAGCTCATTCTACAGAGGTTGGCAGAAGTGTGCACTGAAGATTGCTCATTTAAGCACAAGTAGTCCTTATTTTCATCAAGAGGAGAGCGCATCAGTAGAGTAGATAAAGCCACTGCCAGGAAAAACACTGCATTATGTTGTGTATTTCTGGGGGAAAGCACTGTAGGACATATAATGTCAGTGCTGTGTTTCCATCTTTGGAGGCTTTTATGGATATTGGATGTCATAGTTTCATGTCAAGTACTATGAAAAAGTTTCCCTCCTTCAGTCCTTTCAAGAGCTCAAGTCAATGATACACTTTCCTGTTTGATTACATTCTGTAGAGCGTCGAGGCCTGAAGAGAATGTATTTTTGTCTTCTACTATTTCGTTTTGTAACAAACTTCTTGATCTAGCACAGTGCAAACCTGTTGACTGAAAATACGTAACAAAAATTCTTTATTTCTATATACATTAATATTAGAAATTTATTTGGTAACTTCAGTGTGGCTCTTATCTGCCAAAGGCAGTGGAAAGAGTTTGGGTTTTGGCAGTACTCATTCTTAAGCAACAGACGTGTTCTTACATTTGCTATATGAAATCTTTTTGTTCTTTATCACAACAATGAGATACCATGAAATAGGTTGCGTAGTTCTGGGTTTTTTTGTGCAGTCTTCTACAAGAGGATTTCCAGAGCTTCTAAGGAAGTTTTAGTATTCATATCTTGTTGCAAGTGGTTTAGACTTTATGCTGTTGAGGAGCCTTCTGGAACTCCTTCCATAGTTGTATATTAATTGTATTTTTTTATTAAGTTTTCTTATATCTTTTTGTCTGTGCCTTAAAAAAAAAAACACCAACCAAGACATAAAAACTATTCAGTGAGCCAACTGTGAGTGGAGACAGTGTTTTGGTGGCTCTTCTATAATGACATATAGGGTTTCTGCTAAATAATGAAGCTGAGGAGAAACAGCGATTATTTGCCTTCACTTGATAACACTTGAAAAAATAACCTGATTCTAGGCTTCTCATTACTTTGCATATTGAAAATTTTTGCTAAACCGAAGCCAAAACTTGCCTAAATACATAGTGTTGCAACGCTATGTAGTTGAAGATGTATTCACACAGAGGAGATACGGTTGAACAGTATATTAGTTCTGAAATTCCCTGACTTTGGAGGGTGGGGTTTTTTTTGAGAACTGTTGATCTTTTACTACCTTTTTTTGTTGTTGTTGTCTAAAACTTATTTATCTTCTCAAATCATAATAGAAGTGCAGACCTGAAAATGCAATAATTGTAGGAATGATTGCAAACAAAACTTTAGAATAAAAGAACAAATCCTCCTGAAACTCAATGAATGTTGAATTGTGTCTTAAACTATAATGATATCATGTAAATTTATGGAAGTCATACTAAAATTTTTTAGTTCGGAAGACATAGCAATTTGTTCAAATAATATCTGGTATTGCTTCATGTTTTTCCAACTTATTTTCAGACTTGGAGTGAACTTAGTAAGAGATGGACAAAACCAATTGAATACCAAAAAAAACCCCACCATGGAGCCTAGAATTTCTCATAAGAAGTAACCTTTAAAAGAAATTACTTCAATATTTTTCCTTTATTGAAGTAGTAGAAAATTGGATGTTACTTTAGTAAAAATAGTAATGACTTCACTTTGTTAACAGTGTACTCTCATGTTGCCGAGGACTGAAGTATTCACTGCACAGTGGGAAGCAGTGTCAGTGTTAAACCTCCACATAACAGCATATTAAATTTCATCCTTGTTGACCTTGAAGATTTTTCTGAATAGCTACACTGAAAGTATTTTAGGATAAGACATCTTACACTCTAAATACCTTCTAACGTATACTTCTTGTGTCATCCAAGACAAAACTGCTTTTGCTTCCAAACCAATAGAAAATGAGAATCTTGGAGTGGGGGTAAGTTATGGTTGGTTTTATGGGGGAAAGAAACAGGTTATCTAGGTTTTGGAATATCTGTGGGTACTTGAGGCACTGCTGTATTCATAAGCTGCACTTACGTGTATTACATGCATTTAAGGAGCTGTAACAAGGAAATAAGCGTACCTCTATGTGCGTAATTGCTGCTGGAAAATGTAGCTTGTGCTTATTCAAGTCTGTATCTTATTCATGGGGGAAGATACAAATAAGACCTCTGCCCTGAAAAGTAAAAAGTGGAGGATAGTTCTTAGATTATGGTGATCTTGCTTTGTGATGGAGCTGCTTGGAAAGTTTCTTGGGGTATGGGCACCTGATTTCCAGTTTAGACTCTGGATTTCTGAAGGAATGTCACATTGCAGGTGTTTAATTTTAATCAAGAAGCTAAGACATAGAGGAGAATATTCTCTTCTGCGTTCACAGTAGCGATAAAGAGAAGGTTTATTGTAATGATTTCTTTGAAGAATCATTTTCTTTTTCTCTCACAAGATGTATGCAGATTTTCAGAATGCAATGTCTCTTCCCCTCTCTTAGGTAATTCATTGAATTTTAAAACTATTAGCAGCATTAACCTGACTTCCGCCATAACCTTCAACCACATCACCAAGGTTGAATAGTAAAACTGCTCTAACATTTAGAAGTTATTTCATCTTTGGCTCCATTGATGTGAATGAGAGGTTACTCAAAGCAAGTATTTCTTGTTTTGAGAATTCTTTTAAGTTCAGGAAGAGGTCTTTTACCGCTGAAGTTTCAAGAGATGAAGCCTATTTCATCTTTTTGCTTGTTACTGTAAAGTGAGTCTGTTACTGGAGGTGTTGATAAAACCTGTGCTCCATTCACTGGAAGCCGTTCCCACTGGTTGCCATTTCACCTTTGGCTATAGAGTATAATCTCACATTTCTGGCTATGTTATTGTGATGACTATTTTCTACTTTCTTAATTTCCCAATGATGTTTTTACCTGATATGATAATTCTTTTCTTTCTGTTCCCAGGACCCAGCTTTTCATTTATCTTTGTTGCTTTTATTCATTTTTCTGAAACAATAAGAATTAGTGTATTTCCACAAAAAATCTAGTATCTTTAAACCTTGTTTTTCTTTTTATAAGGTGAGAGGACCTTCAAGTGTGACCACTGTGATGCTACTTTCAAAAGAAAAGACACATTAAATGTTCATATTCAAGTTGTACATGATGGACATAAGAAATACAAGTGTGATCTCTGTGACAAAGCTTTTGTGACACCCTCCGTCCTGAAAAGTCATAAAAAAGTGAGTAGAACAGTTCTGTCATTCCTTCTGTGCCCTTATGGTTGTGACTAAAGATAAAATCCCCAGATGCTTCTGCATTTCTGGCTTTTCTGTGATGGTGCTAAACATTCTAAAATGCTTATTGCAATAATGGGGTCACTGGTGGCATGCAGAATCTGCAGCAGGTGCATATGTATAAATTGGGTGTAGGTTACTCCAGCATCAGGATGGGACTTGCTGCACTGCTCTTACTGATCTCTGCAATGGAGTTGGGGTAACCTTTAGAAGAAAGCTTGTGTACTAGTCTGGCCTGAGGTAAGATTTATGTTACAGGGAAGAAATGTGAAGCAAATAATTGAATCAAGGACAAATCTGCTGAGGAAAATCAGCTTAAGTGTTGCTACCAAATGCTGATTGTGACAGATAGTCGAAAAACATTGTGTATATCTTATTTGCCATATAGTATGCACTTCATATATGCATGTAAAATTGCAGTAACAAAACTGATTGTAGCTGAGCTACTTAGTACAATATTTTCAGCATATGATTATGGTGAGTACTGTGTGTTACATCAGAAATCTGTATTTAAAATGTAAGAAAAAATGTGACAGAGTCTTTCATTGTCTCTTCAACTCTGTAAGACTCTCCTGTCTTACAGGTGTGGGAACTAGCACATGTCTTTGGAGCCGAAATCAAGTTATTTGGCAGATAGCACTTTTGAATTCTCTAGCGTAGTGCACAGCACTGGCTCCTTAATGTGTTTTATTTTTAACGTATTTATAGATTGCAAAAAGTAATGGAACCAACTAGGAACAAAGTCTCTTCAGTTTCTTTTGTGATCTTTTAAAGTTCTTGATCTTCCATTAAATGTATGTTAATGCATTTGCTGTCTGTCTGTCTTCAGTCTGTTTTAAATGCTGCTTGTCTCATATTTAATATGCATTGTTACTTAGTAATTATAGTTGCTGGAAAATAAAGCTGCCTGTGATTGAGTGGCGTAACTGTGTAACTAAAGTGTATTTCTCCCAGAAACTTAAGTGGAAGATTTTTCTCCTGTGCATTAGAACGAGGCTGAAATGGGGTTGCCTTTTTTGTAGACTTATGATTGAGATTCAAATAACTTGGTTCATCAGTTGTTGTTCAGCCTGTGAAATCAGTTGAGTTTTGTCGTAATAAAGAGAGAACTTTATATTATAGGATACTCTTCCTCTCTTCTATTACTTTTAGAATAAGTAATGTTAAACCTCATTTCTTTTTAAACCCAACTATATTGGCCTAAGGAACTAAAAAATAAAGGGTATATAGAAAATAAACTTGTGGTTTGTTTCTGATTATATTCTCGGGGAGCAAGACTTTAGGAAGGCATAATATCTTTTATTAGA
The DNA here is from genome assembly GCA_026413425.1 of Tringa solitaria. NCBI lineage: Eukaryota > Metazoa > Chordata > Aves > Charadriiformes > Scolopacidae > Tringa > Tringa solitaria. Next base: position 5,965,884 of record JAOXJM010000033.1, on the reverse strand, counting down.
CAAATTGATTTGTTTGGAAAAAACAAAGTGCTTTTCAGAGCCACAGTCCTTTTCATCCTTATGTACTTGTTTTGATCACTTGAGTAGCAGACCTAGCCTATCATGCCGATGCATTGATTTCAAATTAACTTTTTTGTGAAGGGTCTTGCCAAGATAGATCATAACATCCTAAAATCAAAAATATTACCTGGATTCATTGACGAGTTCTGCATAAACTTTTAAACTTTTGTTCCTTAGATTCCTTTCTTAAAAATGCAGTATGATGTAGTATTTCACGTTAAAAGTGGCCATATTCATCTTAGTAGTTGTGTTTTAATGGGAAGTAGCTGCTCTTTATCATTTATCACTATTCTTTCTTTGACATTCCTTCTTAACTGTAATTACTGTTGTTTTGTGCTGCTGTCAGACTAGGGCTTGGTGTATATTTGTGGGCCTTGTAGTTTAACGCATTGCTCCTGGAAATCTTTTGATTTTTAATTGTATGGAATAAATGAATAGCTGTCTGTCTGGTATTCCTCAATGTTGCTGTTGGAGATATAAGTGATTTCTAAAGAATTCTATCCTAATCAAGAGACCTGTAACATTCATATTGCTAATGTCAGGGAATGAAAACTCTGCAAGTCTGTCTAGTATTGAAATGATATCTCATTTATTCTTCTTCAGCTGCAGCATAATACGTACTATGTGAGATAAAGTTTTTATAATGTAATGAAGAATTTTATGTCACTTCAATATCTTTCATAAAAATAAGAATTAATTTCCCTATCTGAAAAGAGTCGTGCAAAGCTTGAAACTGAAATACCCAGCTGAATAAGTAATTTAATGTTATCTTCCCTTATGCCATTTAAATTAACACTTACAAATGAAGTAATCAAAAATTCTACACTAAAACAGTGTTCACAGTTAAAGTTATTCAATAGGCTGATAAATCTTCAGAATTGGGCGTTGAAACTACAGTGTGAAAAATGACGAGAACCCATGTTTGTAACTTCAAGGTGGTCTGGCTGTTGACTGCACAGGTCAGATGGGAGAGTTGTGGTTTGGTTTTTTTTTCCCATTTTGAAATATTTCTTATATCAGTAAGGTGCTCTACCCTTAGAAGCTTGATTTCAAAAGATAAGCTCAGTGTATGATTTAGTGTTGTTGACAATTGCAACATACTTCTCTTGATCAATTCTTTAAATGCAATCTGATTCTAGGATTTATTACAAACTAGATAGGATCCAGTATGCAATTTGTGTTGACTGAAATCACTGAGAACTTGCACTTTGAAGGATTGCTGTCTGCCATACCTCAGATGAACTGATGGCTGTGTTTCATTCCTATGAGACAGTCAGAAATCATATGTACAAATCTCCATAGAAACATTTTAAAGCTCCAGTTCAAGTTTTCAACAGGGAAAGTTATACTACGTTAGGTAAACTCTTTTCACTACACTTCATGATGTAATAAAAATTCTGTGAAATTATAAGCTTTTAAAAATAGCCTGATTTATGAAGATTAATTTTATTAGGTAACGGAATTATTATTTGCTGTTTTAGAAGCTATTATCACAGATATCAAACTGAAGAACAAGTGTGTTATTCTTGCAATCGTGAAAATACACAAAGATGAAATGGGCCTTTTTAACAGTAACTGTATAGGAAATAGTAAACTTAGGAACTGAAAAGCCAGTTTATTTTGCCATTAATAATGAAAATTGTTTAGAAATTTTAAAAGAAAATTAAAAGAACACTTATGGGTAATTACTTAGAATCTCTGCCTGATATGGTGGTATAAAATATATAATGGAGATAATAGTGGTCAATTTCAGTACAGTTTAAATATTCCATATTTCACTTCTTTTAAAGTTATGCTGAAGCTTTCTTTTTTGTCCTTCCCATCACATATAGACTCACACAGGAGAAAAAGAGAAGATTTGCCCATATTGCGGGCAGAAGTTTGCAAGCAATGGAACACTGAGAGTTCATATTCGAAGCCATACAGGTATAGTGTTGTTTATTGTAGTGAACAGAGAAGACTTTTTCTAAATGTATAACAAGGTATGTGTAAGTATGTCGACAGTTTGTCCATCTACAAATGGTAATGCAGATTTACAGGTGGGCTTAGGAGAATCTTTTTCAGACATTTTACCCGCTTAACTAGATTCTATTCTCAACAGTAATTTTGCATGAAAGTGTATATATGAATATTTATATGTATATACAATATGAGTTCATTCAGCTCTGCTGCTTCTAGGGTGTTTTGAAACTCTGATTTCATATTAATGTAACTTCTGACCTTATCACAACTGCATGTTACCCAAATGTTTTACCTTGACTGTGCTTTAACTCAAAATTTATTTTCTGTTGGATTATCTGATCATTACATTCATCTAATATTCCTGGGTCTGAGTTATGTAACTTTTTTTATATTGCCACCCAGATTGCATTACTGTTTCCCTATCCTATTATATATGTGCTTCTGTGAACACTGAAAGTACATTAGTTGTGTTGTCACATTGATAGGTTTTGTTTTGTGAGCTTGTTTTCATTTCGAATAAGTGGCAGGCAAGTGAAGGGGGTTTCTTTGTGATAATTTGTTTCCAACATAAAATGGTATAAATTTGCCTTTGGCAGTCAAAGCATCAGTTAACAAATAACCTTCTTATGACATTCTATTCACTTTGCATAAGCAAATTTGGTTAGCAGGGAGATGACAGAATTGGTGTGTTTAATCACTTGGATTTCTACTATGTTTGTAAAAGTCTTAATCACTTCAATCTATCAAAACCACCTGTTAAGATTACAGGTTTTACTAGTTTTTGATATATTGTGATTTTTGGATTTGACTGCTATAGACACTAGCAAATTTTTTATCCTGGTCTTGCGGTCAGGATAAAAGACTAAAATTGACTTTTACCTTTAGCTCTTATTCTTTACTAAATTCCATGTTTGGAACATTTATCCCTCATAGCAGCTGTTTAAGAATATATACATATAAGCAAGTGTATATGCATTCTGCTCAGATGGTTTGCATATACTGTATAATTCTAGACACAAAAGACACTGAAGGTCAAAGCTGGCAAGACACAATGCAGTAGTTATTTCCATTCCTCCTGTTTATTCTTGTTCTTTCTTCTACAATTTCACCTTATCAACTCCTTTCAAAGTCCTTCCTGACAAGTCTCACCTGTTCTGTTTTTTCTCTTCAGTATTCTGTCCTGTAAGCTATGGGCTTCTCTTTCTCTTTTGGCTTCCTGAAGATGCAGAGAAGAGGAAGGAAAAAAAAAAACCAACCACCCAATACTTATGGAGCACATGGTATGAGGATTTAGAGAACACTTGGGGACTGTGCCTTTTGGAAGGACCAACAGCTTAACCACCTGGGCTGTACTTTAATGATTCTGGTAGACAAGAGTAAAAGGAAGCAATTCAGTAGTATTGTTAGTCATTTAGTACATCAGCCTTCTAGAAATATGACTCCCTCGATTTCTAATCTGTGCTAACTTTTTTATGAAGTTACTTTGCTGTTTTAATTATAGATATTTCTTTACCTTACCTTACCCATCCCAAGAAGAACTACATTACCCTTTAATTTTCTGATATTTTGGCATACTAGAGTTTCCTGAAAACTTGGACTGTTATAAGTTGGGTTTTTTTTCCCCCCCAATGCTTAAAGGAACATCAGAATGTCACTCTAATTCTTCATTAAAATCTCCAAATTCATATTCCAGTGTTTCTTGCAGGCAAGTCTTCTTATTGCCTTTACTAGAGTGGTGCTTTTATTTTTCCATATTTCACAGGCCTTTTCCTTAAGTGTTAGGTAGGGTTTTTGAGTGCTGTCAATGTTACACATCAGTTTGCACAGAGTAGAAAGGTCCTAGTTTTTCAAGTTGATAGTGCAGATAGCTCTTGGGAAAATGCTTTATAGCTGTCTGAGTGAAAATGCTATTTACACATATGCTGCTACCAGTAACGTTTAATGTTTTGGCCCTCTCAAGCAGGCTTTCCTAAATTTAGGAGTTAGGCTACAGTGAGTTTCATGAAACCACGCACCGGAGACCTCTAACTTTGACCGTAGAGCCTTGCAAAGTTTGTAGGCACTATTATACAAGAAACAGTAAGCTATGACTTACTAGAAGGGTGCTAAAGATTTCCAGTACATTTGCAAATTAAACGTGGTGGGAGACACTACCTTGCCAGGAGACGATACACATTGGAATTAGGGGAATACGCAGTGTGAAAACAACTTATGAAAGAATAACGCTGCAAAAGGAGGGAAACTTTCAAGCCTTCTTTTTTTACCTAAAAAGCTAGAAGCATGCATTTTCAAGAGAGTTACTCGTTCAGGAAAAATGCCTTGGTGAATCAATTTGTGAATTATCACCTGTGACAAATAAACTGATCCTTTCCTCTTCTAGTCTAGCTGCTGTTGTGATGTCATTAACTTTTTTGGTGGGGAATTTTGTGATTCACATTCTTCACTATGAGAATCAAGTGAAATGCATTTTTATGGTTCTTTTTGATGCCATTCTTTATGATTCCTGACCACTTCTCAATTTTCATGATGAAATGGAGGGGGGGGAAGGTGGAGTTGTTGCTAAGTTGTGACGTGTGGTTTGAAAAAAAAATAATCTGTAAGTTATATGGCAAAATACCTTATGTGAAGTTTAGTGAGAAAATGCCATAATTAGATTCACGCTGTACTTCTGGAGAAGTGGTTTTGACTTGGCTGAAGTCTTCAGGTACAGTACAAGTTGTTCATGATACACGCAGACTAATAACAAGAGGAAATCATTCAAAGTTCAGTGGGCCTGAGGAAGCACAGCTTTCTGAGGAATAGTTTGCATCATTTCCAAAGAAAGTAAGGGTAGTTGGTGAACAGAATCTGTGTTGTCTGCAAATGTAACAAAAAAGTTGAGTACTCCTTTCATGGCTTTTAGTAATAAAGTTTGCTGCATTGTGAAAATCATTGTCAACTTTTCAGGGATTTTCTGAGCAGTTAGAAGTTTTCAGTTCATCAAACAGTGGAGTCACAAACTTATCTTACTCAGTGATGGATGTTTGGGTTCTAAATATTTCTGTGTTGAATACTTCATGCTTTTGATATCCATTAAATGCTGTGGTTTTAATTCAGAACTGTGAACAATTCAGAACTGTGCCCTCTCTTTTTTTTTTTTTTTTCTTTTCCTCTTTTGGTTAGACTTCAAAGTATCACTTTTTGTTCTGAGCTAGAGGTGAAACAACCAGCCACTGTCTGTTTTCAAGAGATGATTCATCTTTTTGAATAAGCCTTCAGCTGGGGCTAAGCTTTCGGTACCACCAAGCAGTACACCATAAGTGTAAATATTGCAAAGACCTTCCTGTCTTAGTCATTACAGCTGATTAGATTTGAGGTCTTGTTGCAGTCGTTTGTGTTATCCCATTTTCCGTGAATGTGGTCAGCTAGACTTTGTTTTATTAGCTACTTTGAATAAGAGGCTTTGTTCTGTATTTACAAAATAAAGGCAGGCAGAGTTCTTTCTCAAGAGACTGGTATATCAATTTTTATCCTTTTTTTAATTTATAAAGCCGTTCTTTATAAAAATTAAGGTTCTTGGTTACCCTCCTGGTTCTGCTTTGGATCTGTACTTTTGATGTGCTTAATAATCCGTATACAAAAAGAAGCTCAATGGGTTTGGGGCTTTTATTTAATACACAGCATGTGTTCTTACATATTGTTACTCACAGACGTATGCATGCTTCCTCAATACGCAATTTTCTTCCCTCTTTTATCTTAGACTAAGGCTCTGTAAATGAGCCCTAACATTACTTGGCCTCTTGCAGAAACTGAACTGGTTTGGGGTGAGTGAACGTGTCTGCGTGTGCATGTTAGAGGGAAGGGGTTGATGTTTGCGTCTGAACCTTGCATATTGCTCTGTAATTCATCATCTGGGTTTCCAGCCTTGGCATGACAGAGGCAGCGCTCTGTAGGTCAGCTGAAACACTATAGCACATTCTCCCTCTGCTGTATCCTGTTGGTTTATGACTTCTTAGGGTCAGAGGGAGCTGGGGTTAATTCAGCAAAAGAATCCTCTGACTGTGATATAAATTCCTTGGCTAGTTCATAAATTTTAAAAGAAATTCTATGGCCTGCTCCTTGGGCTTGAAAACTGGGAGCCAGGAGGTTAATTACTTCCCTAAAGTTTCAAGCAACTTTCAGTGTTAACAGTTACTGGCTGCGGTTTGTGTAGCTTCGCTTGACTTAGACATAGCTATTTAAATTTGTTAATTGCTGTCTGGGGTGTGTGTTTGTGTGTGCTTGTGTAATATATATATATATGTATCTACACACATGCATTTTATCTGTCTGATTTTTATACTCTTACTTTCCTAATTAGTTGTATTGTAATCCCTTCCATCTTTGGAATTTAGCACATAAAGTTGTGCACAGTGAAAGTT
>JAOXJM010000033.1:5948478-5959438 GCA_026413425.1 Tringa solitaria | reverse complement strand
AGACTCAAATGTTTTAACTGTACTCCATTATATAGGGACTGGTGAGGGACTACTAATGACCATACAGATCTTCCAGAAAATGCTTACACATGCAAATATAGATTAAAATGTAATCTTACTTTGCTTTTTCCATCACAATTAGTCAAAGTTATGATAAATAGCCACTAAGATAACTATGACTTTATATCTTGCCCAGATATGTGACTTTGCAGGTTGCCTGGAGAGGTGGTAGATGGCCCCATCCCTGGAAACATTCAAGGTTGTGCTGGATGGGGCTCTGAGCAACCTGATGTAGTGGAGGAAGTCCCTGCTCATTGCAGGGGGGTTGGACTAGATGACCTTTAAAGGTCCTTTCCAACCCAAACTGTTCTATGATCTGTCCTAAATGTTTTCTGAAAAGATTAATGTTTCTATTCTAAGCCATTTAAAACACATGATTTAATGTGGCATTCCTACACGTTATATTCTTTGGTATGTGGAAAAAAAACATTTTATTTTGTAAGCACGAGTTGAGAAGGTTCTTTTTTGCTTCCATATACATGAGTAAAAGATAATACCATGAGATTACATTAAAACAGCAAAAAGCATTCAGACCATGGACTTCTATATCCTTTGTGTCAACACAGTTAAGGTTACCTTTTCAATTTCCATTTTCATAATTAAGATCGTTTCATAATCTTGAGAAAACATTTCATCATACTGGTTCCCTATAACTTTAGGTGCTGATTGCCTTCCTGAGATGTCTCTGGATTGAGAGCCTGATCTTATGGTCCTAACTTTGCCATTGTAGTCACATTTCTACAGTTTGATTAACTAGGCATTTGAGCATATTTAAATATCTAAGGTTCAACTGCATAAAAATCTAGGTCCACGTTTTGCACTACCATGTAAAAATTCCTGAGCAACCAAAGAAAATATTAGTTGTAGAGTTATAATAAAAGTCTTTAGTTATTAAACAGTAGTTCAGTCATCTATGGGCATAAAAGACTTCAGAGTAGTTGAAGGAAATAATGAGTTGAAGTACAGTATAACTCTTGTTTATTGCTGTATAAAATATGTCTCTAAAGTTGTAATAGCTAAACAGGCAACTATTTATTCATGTACATTAGAAATAATGTACAGCCAGGATCCTTATTCTAACAAAACATCTGGTAAATTATAATTTATATTTTCCTACATTAAAAAAATAGATAAAAGGGAAGCTCAAAGGAGCTTCCTTTTATATCACAGTGAAGTATGTGAAAAAAATGTATCTGTATCTAGTCAGGGAACAGCTTGCAAATGTCTACAGATAGGTTGTTTCTATACAATAACTTATAAATGATCTCTCTTTTATCTAATGAATTTAAAGGAGCTTGCAGAAGGCCTCAAAGATAAGATTCTGCATTTCTAAACCTTTCAGTTTATACATCATTGTCCTATTTATCTCCAGACAACAGTTAAATCTTTAAAAGTACCTGTAAAGTTTCATGCCGCTGTCAGCTTCTTGTTGGCTGTTTCCATGAATGAAGAAATGTTCTTATAAGGGATAGATTATTTGAATCCTAATGACATCTTTAGATCAAATGAATTACTGATTGATTAATGTGTATACTTTAAAAGATTTGGTTGACCACTGGGTTCACCGAAGTCATAGATTTTAATGCTCCATTCATGGGGAAGCCAAACTGCTTAATTTGGTAGATAGACTTGATAGATGCAAAGAATGAAACTGTTTTATTCTTTAAAGTAAGTGTGTTGGGTTTTTATTTGTGACTAGAATCTTAATACCACTGTAGAACTGATGAAAGTCTGTAAATAATTAATAATGGTAGTTCAGGATTTACTGTACAGATTCAGATAGCCTTCTTATTTTGTAGGGTCGTTTACTAGTCTTCATAATTCATTTAGTTACAAATAGCTAAAACCTAATTATATCATGATAATTTTTATGGACCAGATAGGGCAAACATTTTGACTATTGGTATTGACTACAGGTAGTCTGAATTCTCTGAATAAACCAAAAACTTTGCAGAAAAACCGTCTCAGCTGTGAAAAAATAGTGCTTTCGTGCCTCAAAGAATAAGGCATGACTAAGTACTTACAAGAAGGAGTATTAACATTAAAAAAAAAGGGTTAAAGCAGTCTGTTTTTCCCTTATTTTGAGAAGAATAGCATTTGAGGTTTTTTCTTATTAAATATGTGTCCATTTTTAGTGAGTGGCAAATGTGTTTGGTTGACTCACATAAAAGCAATTCTAGTTCTCCCTTGTGCCTGGAAAATACACAAGAATTGGAGTTTGGTTGGAAGACATTCACAAACGCATGGGCTTAGTTTTGTTGATCATCAGTGAGAAAAAAAAAAAAAGCAGAAAGATTTAATTTCTTGTCTTCACAGTCTGCCAGGTTTGAACGTTGGTTAAAATGAAGAATGAGTAAGAAATGTATCTAATTGACCCATAGCTATGCACTGTCTTTCCATTTCTCTTGAGCAACAGGAGTGTTCTCAGAGCAGTCAAAGAGCTATCCCTTTCTTTATCTGGCTGACTATGAGTGTAGAACTATGCATATATTTGATGTTTCTGGGTCTTGTCTCAGCTGACATCCCCAGGTATTGTGTCTTTCAAACCACAAAGTTTGGTTCTTGGCAAGAGAAAGCTACTCCTTGGTGGGTACTTCTGTACCTTCTAAAGTGCTGAATTTTGAGTGCTTAATGGTTGAAAATTGGGCAGGCCAGAATTTTGTATGTGCCAGATCACTGTTTTTTATTGTCTAGTCCAGATTAAAACTAGTCCAGGTGTTGTAAAGAGAGCAGCTAGCTGCTGCAGTTTGCCAAGTTTCTTGATTACTCCCCCATTATTTTCCCTTCCTAGAATCCCTTGTCAAAATTATAAAAACGCTGGAGACCTAGGGTATTAAATGCTTTTGAAAATGCTACTCTGTTTCTAGGAAACTGCCACATCTACACAAGAGGAAATTTTATTATTTTGAAGAAGTGTTTGTCTTCTCAAGGGCCATTTGACATGCTGTACAACACCAAGGTGGTGAAATTTACTGAATGTTTTCTTGAAGTGTCAATATTTAATCTTCATTCAGTAATTGTTTTTTCAGCATTTTCTAATTTCTGTTGAAATCACTTGGTTCCTTGAGTTCCTATTTATCTTAATTTTAATTCCTAATTAAGTTCTTTTCATGTAGGAGAAATTCAGTTCTGTGTACTTAGGCTTCTTTTGTGTGTGTATTTATTTGTATCGTGCATTAACTGAATTCTGTACAGTTAAGGACACAAACTTCCTTTTTAACTTGATGGGAACACTATGTACAGAGCAACAGCAGTTGAGGATGAATGTGTAAAGCTCTATATGAACAGTTAATGTTTTAAAGCATATGTCACAGATTATAATTTTGTTATATCCGTTAACCTTTTGCCCATCCTTACTTGCTGTTGAATGCTGTCATCACCCCAGATTATCTCTGACTAAAAAAGTCTTCTTGCAATTCCCATTCTGGGCTGCCCTGTTGATCACCTGGTATGGAGTGTTGCATGTGTGATCCAGATGGCCCCCTTGCCTCCAAATTCCTCCCCAGGTGAGCTGCCTTTTTTCCACCACAGTGGGGTGATGGTGCTGTCTACCTTCTTCCCCTCTCCCCTACACCAGTCTGAAGTCGGGCCTTTAAAAAGGCTTAGAATTTACCATAACTGTTACGAAAATTGACATTTTGAAATAATACATTCATATTTTTTAAAGAAATAGTCTTCTAATCTTTATAATAAGTGGTTCAGCATCTGAAAAAGAGCTATATTTAGAAGATGGTAAATGATTTGTGGAAGATTCTGAGCGACCACATTGCCATAGTACTGTTTTTGGGTTTTTTTAAGAAAACAGAAGAAAACAATTCCTTTTAAGTTACATGCACTGCACTTGACTTGATGTTCAGTGCAGTCTGTCACAAGTCTTTTTTTGATGTTTGTGAGTGCTGACTTAGACTAGTGGCACTGAATACCACAACTGACCAAGCACAGACATATTAAAAAGTATAGAAAAATACCTTGATAATTTTGCTGTGTAATTCAAATTCTTCATTTCTTAATACAGCAGTTTAGTTCCAATAAAGACACAAAGCCAGGGATTTCATACATAAAGGCTAACATACATACCTGACAATCATATACAAGTGACCAAGCAACCTGCATGGGAATGAGGACAGTAAATATGACTTCAAATTTAACAGAATAAAATAGAAGTAATTCTTGTATGTAGTTTGAAAGAGCTGTGTGAGACTGCTTCCAAAACTGAATGTAGTAGTTCATCAAATTCACACTTTAGCATGCCATTGACCTTCTTCTCATTGCCTCTGTTTCTTTTTTGGTTTGTGATTCTCTTCAGACCTTTTGTTCCTGTTTTCGCATTAGGACTATTTCTATGTTGCATGTTTAATTTGGTGGGAATATATTTTCCACCTGCAAAGTACATACTTGCTTGTTTTCACTTGAGGTCATTGTTTCAAAGTAATCACTAACATTGGCGTTTATATCAGGTTTCTGCCTGATTTTGTAATTAGCTTTTTTTGTGGCTAGAATGACTAGAGAGAATGCAAAATACAGTGTGAAAATAGGAACACATGAGACTAATTTGAGTTATTGTGTCTCAAAGTCTTTATTAAATATCTAGCTCTACCCACTGAAGTCTTGAAAAACTAATATGTATTTTGTTTTGTTTCTTAATTGCTTTACTCTCGGGGTATCAGAATTTGGGAAAGCTGGGTGCTAAACTCACTGTAAATATTGCCTTACAGCACCTTTGATTGCAAATGTCTTATAGGAAACTGTCCATCCTGAGTTGAACTGGAATGAAAGAATCTGGTGTTTAGCTTCTTTTGCTAAGTTAAGGTCTAATAGGTATTGTGATCTCAAGCTAGAGATGAACACACTTGAGGGAAAAAAAAAAGATATAAATTCTATCATGACATGTTTTTAGATCAAAATCCCATATGGTTTTCAATCATGGTATTGTTTTTTGTAATCCTTGTATTAGGGTTACATTTATTTTTATTATGTTAAAAGCTTTGTTTTTGTTCATACAAAATCTGGAAGTAGAATGTCTAGACTTTGAATTATATTAAATCCACTGCAGTCTATCCACGGATTATTTATTTGGGGTTATTTGTACAGAAGTGCCATTAATGCATTGAGCATTTTGTTCTTGGGCAGCAAGGACATTACAGTCAGCTGTAACTTGAGGTCAAACATCGCATTTGTTACATCTGTCTTACTTGAATGTTTTGCTATTTTAATGATGGTAATTGTTCTTAATTATTGTTACATTCACAATGTTACTTCTGGGCATGTTGACTGGACAAACTGTCAAGTTAAAATGTATTTAATATGCCTACTGGATTTTGATACTGTACTTAAGTAGAAAGCCTGGTGAAATGTTTTAGTGAAAAGGGTGGATTGTAGTCTCAGAGTTGCAAACAACAACATAGATGGACAGGCCATTTTTTTTTTTCCCCAGATATTTTCCAAATGTGAAGTGTTAGGATTAAAGCTTTGTAGTGTATTTGGAAGTTAAAAGATTTTGCCCCTACATTATCCATATTTTTTATATAAATCACATTAAAGGCTACTGATATAGCAAACAGAGAAAAACATGCATTGCCAGAGGGCAGTTAATTCAGTTCTAAGACTGAATTAACCCCTCAGGCCCTTTCTGGAGAGCGATTCATTCTTTCTTTCTCTTATTCTTGGGATTTAGAACAACTAGCTAAAATTTGACATCATATTTTCATATGGCTGATGTCAAATGAGGGGAATCTTACTCTTGTTCACAAATCAAATAATCTTAAAATATGGATATTTATAATTTTTTTAAATAAAAAAATTACTTGTGTATTTATTAAATAATGGCACAAACTTGTCTTTGGACTGGTTAACAAGACTAAGAAATTTATTCTAAGAAACATGGCTGTTGCAAGCATAGATTTGTTTGAAGTGGCCCACAGTTAATTTTGTAAAATCATAAAACTCTTTGAGGTAGAAGATAAGTGTTTAAAACCTGTGTATGCACAGGGGAAACAGTTGCTTATGTAAGCACAAGAGCACTTGTATGTATTTTGGGCATATGGGCTACAAAGATTAGGTGAAAGTAATGTAAGAGCAACAGTTTAATTACTTGGGGTCATCTTTTCGGTTGTTTTGCTGACAATGTTTAATGGCACAAGTGCATGAGAAGTTGATTATATAATTTAGAAAAAGGAATGTCACCAAGCATCAATGTCAAGTCAGAGTTTGCAGTCTGTGTTACACAGGAAACTCGATTTTTGGAACAGCAGAGGTCTTTGAAAATTTACAGTACATAACAGCTGCTTCGAGCCAGACTTTTTCAGGTGTAACATGTTGATATGAAGTCATACTGTTGCCCTCTACTGGCATCTGCTGAAAGCTCTTAAGAAATTACTCATCAAGTACCATGGTCTCCATGGTTAATTTCTGAAGGACACTATTAATCCATTTCAGACAAGCTCAAAGCCATCCTTGAAAGCAAAAGCCTTTCTCTTTAAGGAGACTCGAGAATGGGGGAGAGAGGGAGGAGGGGTACAACTCCTACCTGTCAACACTCATCTGCTTGCAAACTGTTGAGAGCTTTAACTTCTACATTCAAAATCCCCAAAACATAAAAATGTCGGCTGAATTAATTAAATATTTGAGTACTGACAACTGTTGGAGTGTTTGAATTTCGGAGGCATGGATTAAAGACATTGAGGGTCATGAGAGAGAGTATCATATTTCAAACTGCTCAATGAAAACGCAGATATAACACAGCGCTTGTTGTCATCATCCAAAGAAAGAAAAAAAAAGCCAAATTCACACAATTCTGCTTTCTGAGAGAGATGGCAGAATACAAGAGAAAAAAATCTGTATTTCACAAATACTTTGCTACGCAGTTTTTTGCTCTTGTCATTAGCAGTTATCTAAACAGTAGTAAAAGACAGAAAAGAACAGAATGGTTTATCTACTAAACAGTTGTTTTTCTCTTATCCCCTTACTTAAATAATCGTCTAATCTCAGCTGCCCTCAAATCTCTACACAACCTGGCACTATATGGATATACAACAACAGTGACTATCAGTTGCTTGGCTGTACTGTATTTACAATCAGTCTTTCTGAAGAGCTGTTTCTGTAAGCTGTCTCCATTACATACTTTTTGTGATCCTTTGACATCTTGTTCTCAAGAAAGAAAACATCGAGTATCTTCCCTCTGAGTGATCATGGAGGAGCACTCATGTGGAGAAAAGATGAGACATAAGGCTTCCTTTCTCCAAGTCAGGACTGTGGAGCTTTAACTGCTTGTCTATGTTACTGCAGCTCATTTGCACTCTGATCTTTGGCATATCAGTGAAACATGTTTGGTGTTTGTTTCTTTTTAACTGTAAAATGTAGTTAATCTTACCTATTTTCCAGGATTGAGTATGAGCGTTAAGCGTTTGGCATTTGGATTATGTTAAACCTCTATACATGCAAAGATTCTTTCATGAACAGAAAGCTGTGCGTTGAGTTAGTAGAATAGGTTTTGCTTAAATTGTATTTTCAAATAATGGTCTGTCACACCTTCAGCGTTATGATTGACTAGAAAAAATTCCATTTGGTTAATAGATAAATAGTCTTAATTTGTTAACTCTGGTTTTGTGCTAGAAACAGCCTGATATTTGCTCTAAAAGCATTGCGTAAAGTAAGAGGACGCAATGGACTTGGATTCCAGCGGATTGAGTTAAAAATGAAAATGCCCTTGGGGATTTATAAAGCTTTATCACTTCTTCCTGATCATGGAGCTACCTTAGAAACTCCTCACTCCTTTTTTTCTGTGTAGCTCAGTGTCCACATTACACTAATGTGAGTTTGAGAAAATCGATGCTAAATGACACCAGTTTAATGGAGCATTAAACCAAATACTGTTAAGATATGGGATGCTGCAAGGGAGATGCTCAGATCCTTCTAGTTACATTTCAATCATAAATTGCAACACAAAAATTGCAGAAACTTTTGATTAACTAGATTCTAACACAGTTCAGATACAAAAACCACTCTTTTTTAATGCTGTATTTCATTGGGATTCTGACACCCAGAGAGCTCTAAAAATGACCAGATGTGAAATGGAAGAAATATTTGGGAGCAGTTAATGCCTAACCATAAAAGTCACCATGTGTAAGTCACTGTAGAATGTGATTTGAGCAAGGGCAGTAGGTGTGTTGTGTTTTTTTTTTTCTTTTTTCCCCCCAAGGCTCTCTCTCTGTATTCATACGCTGCTAGGGTAAAATAAAGAGGGATGTTTTGATCCAGCCCTGCATCCTGCTCAGGTGGTCCTTTATTTGTAATTTTTCTAATGCTCGTGTCTCTTTTGTTTGAACTGAGTGTGAAGTCAAGGCCAGAAAAAAGTACCTCAGTTTGACAAATAACCATGCTGCAAGGCCTTCGTGTACTGAGGCCATACTTAGAGATTTTAATGTTTTTCTTGTTTTCAGGTGAGCGTCCTTACCAGTGTCCTTACTGTGACAAAGCTTTTAGCAAGAATGATGGATTAAAGATGCATATTCGCACCCACACAAGGGTAAGTGTAGCTTAGTTTTTATTGTTAATTGAGAATTGTCTATGAATCATGTGGAGGAAAAAGTAAATATTTACTATTTGTGTAGAGATTAGGCTATACCAACCAAGGTATTTTATACTTGCCAAAATAAGAGGCAAAGATTTATGTTATTAATTGTTAAATTCTTACTATGACTCCCTTACTGACCTTTTTTTATCCTGTGTTCAATTTCTTACATATTGAAATAATAGCAGTACCGGCTTCTTCTTGTTTATAGATATAAAGTAATGCTTGTGATTATTTACTAAGCAAACAATTCTGAAAAGGCTTGAATTCTTGAAACTTCAGTATTCAGTGCTTTGATTCTTACTGTCTCTTTAGAATCCAGTCTCCTTAGGATCCTGTGATCTTTTGTAGGGGCTGTACTTTACTAACTAATGACAAATATTAAGCTGCAAAATGACTTTATTTAATTTTTATTAAACTGAATGCAAAATAAAAGCCAAATTGCAGATGTCTCCAAGATTATTAACTCTTAGTTAACACAAACTTCCCTGTTCTAGGGAAGTATTGCCATGTATGTATATTTACTAGAGGACAAAGATGAGGTCTTGGCTCCTCTCAGCCAGCAAAGAGATGGAGAAATGTCTTCAAACAGCCAGATGTGAATTCCCTTAGTGAAGAGAAGTCTACAGGAGAAGTTAGGCTGGTCTAGCATTTGATGTACCACCTGCCTCTGGCCTTCCCATTCACTATAAGAAAACAAACAAACAAAAAGTAAACTGTAGGTTTTAGTAGTATTTCCTTGGGAGCTGTTACTGCTTACAGAAATAAAGGCAGCCTTGAGGCCAGACTGAGAAAGTTCTTTATTAGGAAATAGGGTGGGTAATAGTTAAGTTAGTAAGTCTCCATATGCAAATCTTCACACAGACTAGCTTTCTAACTAAGTAAAGATAAGAGCAATCCTGTCTGTTTAACTTTCTACCGTTCTACCTAGGTCTTGAGAGTATTAACTGATGGTCCTAGATAGTTTTAGCTTGTGTACCCCAAGCTTTCATTTAAAAGTTATAGTAGTATGTACAATGTTTCCTGGTGGTTCACTGGGAGCAGACTAGTGTCATGTTGTTAATTGTTTCTCCTTCTTTCCAGCTGTTAAATCACTTCAAAAAATGTTATAAAATATTTTCTGTTGTTACTGTCCCATATTACTCTTTTTGCACCAGGAGAAATTTCAGTACCGTATATGTTCTACATGGCTATGAATGGAAGGACCAGTAAACAAGACCAGCTCTGAAATAGTGCCAATTTTATTTTTTTCCTGATTTGTCATATAGTTTGAGTAAAAAAAGCAAGCCCTCCAGCCTCTGTAGAGGGAAGAAAAAAATAAAGAATAAGAATACGTCCTTAGAGCCTGTAATGAAGTATCTCCACTGATTATAGTGATTTAAACCAAGTGATGATTTCTTCTGAAATGAATGAGTGAGGTTAGAGAACTTTACAAACATTATCCTTATTGCTTAAAAGCTGTAAATTAACTGATAGCAGTTATTTACGGCAGGATTGCATATCTTAAAGTCCTAGAAAATGTAGTACTTCAGTGGAGGAAAGCTGTGCATTTTTTCTTGATAATTGTATAGTTTTTCAATGGTTGTATACATCAGTCCTGATTTCCCACACAGTGGACATAATAAAGCATTCAGATATATTATGTTAACAGTCTAAAAACCAAAAAAGTCACTTCAAAGTAGAGATTTTTTTAATTGCGCTGAATGGAAAACTTACAGTTGCTCTTAGCATCTGAGTGTACTTTCTTGGGATGTTTGTTGCTCTTAGCTATGCTCTGAAACATAATTATGTACCTTAGTAGAGAATTTTCTATTTTATTTTTGTTTGGCTGCTTGCTACTACCTCTTCTATGTAAATTGTTGCTTACATATGTTCCCATATGTAATCATATTTGCCTCTGTTATATGTAAGCAAAAAATCAACAAACCAACCTTGAAATTTGCAGACTGCATCCAAAATGCTTCTATAAAATTGGAATGAAAGACATACTGAGGACATTACATTAATATTGAAACAGGAGGAAATAGAAAATAATTTTAACACTGCTTATGAGTGACAGAAGAACAATTCAATCATTGTTATTTAGCTAATAGGAAAGGGAAGAGTTATGAAAAGAGATTTTATAGAGTGGAAATTTCTTTTTAATATACAGAATCACAGAATCCTCTAGGTTGGAAGGGACCTTCAAGATCACCTTGTCCAACCACCAACCTAACTCTGACAAAAAAAAACCAAACCCCCAAAAAACCCCAAACAAAACCAACCAAAAAAAACCCCACACCACCACCCACACAACAAACAAAATACCACACCATCACTAAACCATGTCTC
>JAOXJM010000033.1:5921114-5944023 GCA_026413425.1 Tringa solitaria | reverse complement strand
TAAAAATTACATTGCATACTAAATATAGCCTTCTGTGCACATGCCAGTGTGTAATGAAATAATATGAGGTGTTGATTGAATTTTGAATTTTTTTCAATATTAGATTTTCTCTATATTTCCCTATTGGTGAGACATGAGTGAGATCCCAAACATCTGTCTGAGGATGATGACTTTGCCAGTGCTGAGGTTTCCTTGCCTGTGGAATCTGTATTTGTATACAGCGTATAGAAGGTTTGAATCCCACTGCACCTATATTTTCACACTCTTTTCTATGTAATGTTGTCTGATTATCATCTTTTCCACAGAGAGTGAAAATGTGTATTTTTATATCAATACTGTTCTTTTTCCAAGAGATCAACATCTATTGAATTTTCATCATGGCTCATTAAATAAACTCTGCTTCACTAAATTTTAGGGGCAGAAATTACTTCAGCAGTTTAAAAAAAACCCAAAGAAACAAAAAATTGACAGATTGTAGGTAGCAAATAGGCAGAACTAATGTGGAAAATGGGAAGTTATTGGTAAAGTCTAACTAATTGAATATACTAGATTTTTAAGAAATAGACCTTTTTTCTGCTGGCATTTCAGTGAAGATGCATGTTTTTATTTTCATGACAAATTTTATTGTAAGAATTTCAGATTTATTTTCTTCAAAATGCCCAAAACTGAATTGAGAACTTCTCTAAGAAAAACATCAGTCACTTTTATGAGAAGTGACTTCTTGTTTAAATTTGCCAAAATCCCGTCACAATTGTTTCAATAAGAAAGTTTCTTTGTCTTCTCTAGTTATTGGAAGTATTTTTTTAAAGGATTTTACTTCTCAACTGAGGAAATGGGTACTTGTAAAGTGATTGTTTATTGAGTTTTAATCATTATAAGATTCAAATCCCTGCTACTTCTGTAGAGTTGTAAACTCATCAGCCTTTGTCTTCCTGTGTCAACATTACTTTAGTAATTTAATGCAAGTCTGATAGTTTAAGTAGGCCTTTGTCTGTGGGTGAGCCACTTGCTATAACTTTCAAAACCTTCTAGTTACTAAGAGAGCATCTTGTTAGTTCTTGCACATTTTTCACACTTAAATACAGAACTGGACACCATTAACTCGCACCATCTGTGTTCCTAAGTGCCTTTGCCTCTCTTCTCAATGGGGGATGTGTTGCTAGTGGTGATGACCTAGCAGAAAGTATCACTGTTGTTTTTTTCCTGACATTAATCAGCTTAGTCTTTTTTTTTCTTCTTTTTTAAGGCTGAAATGTAGCTAAACATCAGCTACATAAGCCACTCTTGTTTCAGTAGGCACTTTACCGCCTTTCTTACTATACTACACCTCAATTCCCAGCCCTTCGATTAAGATGAAAGCTGGTCTTTCAAAAAGAATTGAGCAATACATTGTGTGTCACCACTTCATTGGTAGTTAAACCACCCATCGTTCTTCTTAAACATAGGAAAAAAACCCCTGTGCATTGACACTGGAATTTGCTGAGGCTCAAAGGTCTATTACCACAGCTGCTCTCTAACAGGTTTTCTTGTAAAGAACGACTCACTTGGCCTGGCCCTCAGCATGGTCTGACACTCTCTGTGGGGAGTTTCTACGCCAAGCAGAAAGATCTGTCTGATTCTCTAGGACTTCTGTTACTCATTCATCGCTGTTCTGCTTAACTTCTACCAAAAGTTTGCTGTTAGTGAGGCCGTGAGGTAGGTTGCAGGTTGCTTATGGGTATGCATCGTGAACCCTGTGTTAGGCTGGACTCTTTCCAGTCCCCTCATGTCATGCTTTTCAGGCTAGTGTAGCCCTGAGCCTTCAGTGCACATTCAGGTGGGGGTTTTAACAGGTTGATACCTGTTCTGGTCAGTGTCTTTGATACATGCCACATACAACTCACTGAAGAGCTCCTTAGTGTGATTTGAGGGACATTAATAATTAGTAATAATTGAAACAAAGTGTTACTGGTATTAGGTCAAGGCTTAAAACACACAATCAAAGGGTTTGTGTGAAATATGCAGGTGTCTTAAACTTAACCTCATTCCCTCAATGCCTAAGGTACCCTTTAGATAATAACTCCTGCAGTCTGTATTTGTCACTGTCCTCCTGTGATAACAGTACTGTCCTTTCTGTGTTTTCAGGTTGGCAAAGCTATAGGATTTCCAGGATTCTGTTTGAGAAGTCAGCTCTTGGGAGCTGCAAGCCTGACTAGATTTTAATGTTGTCTGGCTGGTCATGTTTGTTCATTCTAGGCTATGATTTTTCATTCTTGCTGATTATTTCAAAACAATTTTTTTTACTAACCTTGTGTTCAAGTGATAATACAAATACACGTAACAGCAAATGATATTTATTAACACAAATATTTTCAATTTCTCCACAGAAGGTTTGAAAGCATCTACATCTCATGTGTAGACAATATAGGACTTTCTCTTTGGGAGCAAAGGAAACCTCTTTGTTTTAGAATAATGAAAACAATTAAAAACAAGGAAAAAAAAAGCTAGATGATCTAAAGGATGATCTGCAATCACTGTAGTAAATTAATTTAACCAAAAAAGAAAAGAATAAGCTCACATGAGTTTAGATTCCTCCCGCTTTTAACTTGTGCTTGCTGCCTTGGAAAGTTACTAGAACTGTTCTTAACTCTCACTTATTTGAATCTTCAGCTATGATTTATTTGGATATAGTACTGTCTAGATTATGTCTTTGTTGCTATTGAGCAATAATAGCTCTAAATTCAGATTTAAAAAGCTATTTGGAGCTACTCATATCAAAGTCATTCATGTCTTACCTGTTAATTGATTTTACCAGGTTTACAGAAACAACCACATGCACTACTGCTAAGCTAATATACATAATGTATTTATATTTCTTAAGGGAGATACAGTGAGCTGCAGCGGCAGTTAGCAGTTCAAATATTCTGTGTAAGTATTTCCATCTGCCGTGGTTGCAGAATACTCTGTACACATGTTCTAGCAATCTGTTAAAGGTGGCGTCAAATGGCCTTGAGAATTTGTCATGTTCTGATCTCTTTCTAATGCAAAGCACAATTTGCGTAGAATCCAAGGTAGTCATTTATGATTTGGCTATCCACAGACAGATGAAGTATGTATTGCAGGCACTGTTTTATTTGTCACAGTTGTAAAAATGTTGAATTCCTTCCAGTTCTAACATAGTGAAGTGAAAATCATCAGAAATGGGAGCTTCAGTCTTGCAGAAAAGCACCTTGCAGAATACCAAGGCCCGTTTGGGCTCTCCTTGGCCTGCCTTTGTTTAGGGGCAGGAAGGTTATAAATCCTGATCTACATATTTCTATTTATACCTAGTATCCTTAAAAATGTAATATTAAATCACTGCAGTATCAGCTACATCCTGTCTCTCTCACTCTTCCTCCTCCCTTCCTCATTTATATCATCAATAAAAGAAAACACTTGTAATCCTTTGGCTTTTCTGCCACTGTAGTCATGGCCCAACAGATGCTTTTTGAACAGAGCGTAGATTTATAGTACTAGCAGTTGCTAACTCCTCTGAAATCAGACTTATATGATCTTCCCAATGGTCTCCTGTTTTGTTGACAGTTAGCAGGTTTTTCCCTTTGCTTGGTGATTTAAATTTGTCCAACTTTCTTCCAAACTCATCGTTGGTCCCTTTTGTCCTTTTGTGCTGGCATTGACTTTCTTTCAGACTTATTGCTGTGGGTTTTATCTATTCTTTTTCTGCACATGTTTAGAGCAGTGGTGGTTATGACAAGCCGACATCATCTTTTCCATGTTATAAATGTTGCTTTCTCCAAGTATTGTGCAATGGAAATTTGATACGAGGGGAAGAAGGGAAAGAGAAGACGAAAAGCACAGAATGTTTCGTTTTGAAGAAATTGGTCTCTGAGAACGATGTCATCTTCAAAACCGGCAGAAAGTCTTTTTCTCTGGAGAGAAAGTTAGGGCCAAGTTTTGCTCTGGACAACACTACTGATTTTACTGAAACAGACACAAATGTGAATGAAGGGCAGCTTAGCTTAGTGGAGAGAGGGGGCTGGTGTGAATCAGAATTGTATGCTAAAGTCACTGGAATATACAGATGTAAGGAATCTAAAATTAGATCAAAGTCAGCTTTGGATGTGTTTCATGCACTACATATGTGAATTTGAATACAAATGCCAAGGGAATGGTTAGATATACCCTTTTTTTTGCCATGGAGAGTAATACTAATAGCTAAACATAACCCTGGGGAAGATATTACAGCCTACGTTTGTGACTTCAGCTTCCCAGAGTTTATAACGGCTCTTTCTCAGAAATGGAATCCTGAAGTCCTTTTAACTCTGAAATGGATAAGTTAACTCTTCAGATACCTGAAGAACAAAATGATAAAAAGGGAGCAAGTACACCTGGTACAGTTTGCAATAAACACCTATGAAAACATCCATTAAGATGCACACATCGTATACTTTACTTTGCACTTTCTGTGGAAAACCTACACAGAGAAAGGCTGTTTTCAAAGAACTCACAGAAAATGTGGTTTATGTTAACCACAATGCAAAACCAATTAAGGGGGCATTGTACAAATCTGCTTTTCATATGGCTTATTTGTACATTTCTGTAAAAATTACAGACCTGCTCCTTGAAGTCTTTAGTCAGTTGAGCAAAATTCCCTGTGACATGAAGTTTTTGGTCCAGGTAATGATTTTTTTTTTTTTTTTAAAGATCAGCTCAGATCTTTTTTACGTAATTTGTTACATTTTTCTCTATGCTGAAGAATCATGGAAATTACAAAATTAAGATAATGATGAAAACCCACAAAGATGACAAACATATGTAAGAAGAATCTTCCACAAAAAAACTCATTAGTGGTTTCTCTTTAGGCCAGTTTGATTATATGCAGCTTGGCACTGTGTGCTCAGCCTATGTCAGTAGAAAGATTTGTCTTGCAACATACTGAAATTTACTTTATCTCATGATTTACCCAAATCTGAAAGAGAAATTGCTGGAGAACTGCTTTTCCCTGTGTACGCAGCTTATGAACTGTTTATAGTGAGCTAGAGGATTCCTTCCACTGAAAGCTGGGATGTTTCTGTCTATGATGCTACCTTTCTAGGAAACCTCACGGGAGGGTAGTCCATCGCAACTAGAGCAAAATGAAGAACCAGTCAGTCTTCACCCCCGCTGAGATCTCTGTACTTGTGAAGAGCTGCTCTAAAGACAGAGCTTGGGACTTACCAGAACAACACTGATTTATAGTCCATTGCATGGTGTATGCTGAGTGCCTGGCAGGATTCAGCAATATGTGGAGAACTGATTGTCCCCTACATACTCAGAATAGGAATTCAATAACCAGAGAATTTTTTTGCTTTGTAGCTTCAACACCTAACCTGAGTTATTTCTTCTCACTTATCCTTGGATCCCATGTTATTTCCCAAAAGACTATTAAGATTGCTGCCTATTATTTGTTAATTCATGGACTTAGCATTTTTATTGCCTATTGAATTTCAGTTTTGTTTTCAATTTTGATTTAGTAAAAAATGTTTACTACTTTTCCTAAAATACCCATCTTTAGAACTTAAGCAATACAGAATTAGGGACCATAGTAAAAAGTAGGATAAGAGTGGAATAAGTGTAATTTTTTTGATTCAAAATAAAGGTGCCTCTAGAGCATCAAAATTTTAGTGAGGCAATGTGCAGTGTCATAATACTAAATTTTAGATTTAATTAATTTATTTAAATGTGGGGTTTTTTTCCATACAATGATTTTGTAACTAGTGGAATAAAGGAAAAATTACATCTTATATAAAAGTTTCTGTATTGAAGATCTATATAAGTGGTTTTCCATACATATCTCTAATTATTTTTTTGATGTCAGTGAGCTTGCAACTTTTATAACATCATGTGTTACAGTAGCTTCTAACCAATAGTTCTAATAAAAATACAGATGGCTTGGTTGCCATCTGCACTTCTTTTGAGATTCTGCAATGAATATGTGATTAACCTTCTGTCACCACGTTTCAAAATAAGTTTTTTTTTCTCTACCACAAGCTTTCCTTGTACCCCACTTCCTCCCCTCACCTCTTCCTCTGCTTGGAAACGTGCTAACAAACCTGAGATTTTTATAGACATATTACTTGTCTTTATGCTTTAAACTTTTGTGGAGGATAAAGGAAAGTACATTGGAATTTTATGTTTCTGTACCTTTCACATTACAAAAACCAGACTCCCAAAATGGCTGGGATTGAAAGACTGGAACAGATAATTAATTCATAAGTGGGTGTTGAAGTGGAAACTGTCAGGCCACAGCTTTCCCAGCTTTCACTTAATCATTTGAAAGTCGTTTTCTGTTGTTTTCACTGACTGTAATCCCTTAGAGAGAATATAAAACTTGCACCATCCAGCATGGAATTCCACTCCTTTAATGACTTGGGCTCTGCGTTGCCTCACTTTCACTCACTTTCACTCACTGTTGTCATTTCGTACAGGAAAAGCCGTACCAATGTTCAGAGTGTAACAAGGCTTTCAGTCAAAAGCGAGGACTAGATGAGCACATGAGAACCCACACCGGAGAGAAGCCGTTTCAGTGTGATGTGAGTTGATCTGTCCCTTTGTCTTCTTGACTTCAGTGCAGCAGCAGGACTTAACTGCAGTGAGACTACGGCCTTGCACCTATTGGCTGTGGCATAAAGTTACGCTTTGTATGGTCTTGGATTGCCTAACTAAGAAAAGACCATTCAGGGAATTTTATGTACCCTCTTCAGTTGCCAAGAGCATTGCACAGCCTTTTATTTTATGGTTTTGGATCCCTTAAGAGTTATTTTCACCATTATTAATGCAATTTGGATGTTGCAAGTTACAAATTCATGCTCTTGGGGATATAGGAAAAGACATTTAATTCATTACATGGAATCTGAATGCTTCTGATGTTGTTGAATGACACAAAAAAGAATTCAGAATTTCCAATTTCTGATATTTTCAACATCTGCTTGTAGTTTTTTTTGGGTTTTTTTATTGTTCGATGAAGTGGTGGATGCTTTGTATGCTTGCAGCACTGAAATGCAGCATATCATCTTACAGTTCATAGATCACTGTCAAGTACCTTTCATTCAGCATCCCCCATCCTGCATACAGTGTATCTTACAGCTTTTGGAAGGCAGGCGGGGAGGCTGAATATGCAGAAACTGTTGGAAAAGAATGCCTTTCAGAATTATCAAATGTCAGAATTAGAGTTGTTGCTCGAGGATTTAGAGAAGGGCATCAGAATAGGGTGTAGAATTATTATAAGTGCTTTGTTTCGTGATACTAGTTTTTAATGAGCCAGTCACAAGGGAGCTGCCAGCCTTCAGTTGTATCCTAGATGGCTCAGTCTGAACAGTTGTAATTTTGTTTACGAATTTCTAAAATTAGGTGCAAAATTAGAATAATCACTTGGCATGAAAGTCATAAGTTGTTAATTGATCTGGCTTCTAATAAATCATCTGGTGACATTTCATTGACAATAAAATGTATTAATTTAATGAAAAATTTCAGCTACAATATTTTTCTGATGTTTACAAGTCAGGAGGCTTGCTGTAATCTTCTGGGATAATCTCAGCCTGGCTGTAGACAGTACCTTGAGGATTGCTCTAATTCCAAATCATAGTCAATAACTTTTTCAGCTTTCAGATTGCTGTACTGTTTATCAGCGATTGGCTAGCATGCACTGTAAATGCAACTTTTCCCACACTGTGGATCCAAGATTTGCTGGTCTTGGATTCAGAGTGTGCTTTTTCAGACCAATTTGGGATGGTGACTGTATTATTTTTTTTGTCTTTCATTGAAAATAAGAGTGTTACTGCTTCAACTATTCCTTCGGTTTTCCTCACTAATAAGATAGAACTGTATTTTCCCAAATTATAGTATTTCTAGAAACAGCTGTAATATCTGTCTAGTCCTAGTCCTCCTCTGAAAACTTTTATGTACCTTCATTTACTGGGGATTTTTTTATACTTTAAATTACTGCCATGTTTCACCAAAGTTATTCCTCAACGCTAGTCTTTCGCCAGTGGCAGTGTAAAGATTGCTGACTTTTCAGGGTTTGGACATTAACGGCAGCTGCTTCTACTGTTCATTCATACGCTCTTCAGTTGTCCAGGTGTCTGTCATGATCTTCTGGTAGATGCACACTTGGAAGGTGCTGAAAGTTTTGATTTCGATAGCTACTCCTTATTTCATCTAGGTTCCACTTCTGCAGATGCTGAGGATGTAGTAAATGTCACTGAGAGCAGACCATTCCTCCAGAGCTGTGTTGCACATTGCATGTTAACAGATGTTTCAGCAGAAGTTACAGGAAAACCAGTAGTGGACAGTTACAGAAGAATGTACCCATGGGAGACGTTTACTGTTGGCTCCCCAGTGCTAAAGATGGCTTTTTACATTCCAGTATTCTCACCTAAAATTTTTATCCTGCTAAAGATACTGTAGATGTTCTAGTTATTTTCCTTATAATGAATTGAGTGGTAATTTATGGCAACAACATCCACAAATAATCATAAATGTGGGAAGAGATTTTTTGGGACGGGAGAGTGTCAGGTTAACGGAATGGAATTTCAATAACTGCCTTTTAGTTCTTTCATTAGCAGAAAGGGTTAATAGCTATTCCATTCATTGCTTTCTGTACATGTGCCATGTTCCTTCTTAGTTAACTTCTCTGAAGTTGTTTCTCTTTCCAACACTTTGCATGAGTTCCCATGTTCATAATTTTTTTTGTTACTATTTTCTAGATTTTTTTTCTGTATTTCCATTGCATGTTTTTAAGGGCAAAGGCATAGTGTTGGTATGTCCTTATTCATTAAAGTAATTGGAAAAGCCCGTAAGTCCAATGCCCAGATTTACTAAGAATCCTATAAAGGTGAAAACCTGGCTATTTTTTCAATAATAGCATATTCACAAATGTAATCAGAAATGAAGCCACACTGAAAGACAAAAGTCTTTAAAGGATTGAGGGGTTTGGTCTCATTTCCTAGCTGGCATTAGAAGCAGTCATAAAAACTATTCAGATCTTCCAATTAACATATTAACATTTGCTGTCAGAATCTTCTTTGTTTCTTAGTACCATTAGCATTTACAAACAGGAATTGCCTTCAGAAGTGAAGAAAAAAAACTTTTGGCTGTTGGGAAAAAAAGAAGAAGTGTATTTTATGGGCTCAAGAATAGGCTTCATTTGACAATGCACCTCTCCCCCACCCTATGTAAACTATTACACACCAATTTTTTTGGGCTGCAGTTTTGCTTTAAACAGAATTTTCTTCCAGAATCAGAAGTAAAAACCATGTCTTCTCTTCCTCTCTAACTCTCCTCTGTCTCAGGCATTTGGAACAGACATTACAATACAGGATTTTGTGTGACATGTAAAAGTAATCCCTGTACCCTGTTTGATGAAGGTGCTACACTTCATTTATGTGGCTATTTCTGTGTCTTATCCATCAACAAAAGCATACTCGGAAGTAATTGTTAATGACTCAAAGCTCTCACAGCCCATTGATAGTTGTGGAAATTGTATATTCCCATTCTAAGGTGAAAATTCTAGTAAACATCACATAGGAAGGTGAAAATAACTGAAATATGGAAATACAAAGCATGTTTTTTTTTTTTTCCTAGTATATTAGATTTCTGTCATCTGAGGACCAGCCTGTGTTTTACTGGAAGGCCAGTTGAACTTCAGTTGCCTCAGAGACAACAGATTATTCTTTGGGGGCAGAAAGGTCAGGTAGTGCCTGTCCTGGTTTCTTTCCAGTACAGTATTTCCCTCCACTCTGCCTTTAGTTGACCCTACACTTACTTTTAAATGTCAATCTTTTCCATCCTCCCTACTCCATCAAAACTTTGATCATTTTGAAGAGATTGATGAGAGTTCAGGTGCACATTAGCAAGCATGGCTGTAAATCTATAAAACATCAGTCTTGCTTATAAAATTAAATATGAAGTAAATTCTTAGAGAACCCCAAAACTTTTATGTATAAGGACAGCACAAGACATAACATACCTTTAAGTAATGATCCTGTGCATTCCATGTTCTTTTTGAAAAAGGTAGTCAGAGCATGCTAGACCCTTGAAAGAACAGTAGGACACATTATATTAGTTGTTACGTGAGCATTTTAACTGAAAGAAAAGTGTACTGTAGGACTGTTATACGCTGTTTACTTTAAAAATGAAGAGGTGTGTGTAAGATACACAGAACACATATGTATCTTGCATGTGTGTATATCATTGATCAGCTTCTTGGCTTTCAAAAAACATGTTATGTTTACAAGCATGTGATACTTTTAACATGTTAAGAGACTTGTGAACTAGCACAATGGCTATGATTAGATAAACATTAGGAGTTCACTTCGTGTATTCTGTGGAAGAGGAATAGACAATGGTACTTGGCAAAAGCAATATTAAGACCTGACCAGTGGATGCTGTAAGTGACATTCACTGTTGCATTACAAAAGGGTGATTGTTGCTTGAGTCTGAAAGAGGTAATTATACATTTTGGGGGAAAAAAGTTGGGGAGTTACAGTTGCTGTATAAAAGTCCTTGGAATTACATCATGTCATAAATTCAAAACTGTTCCATTGCAACAGCACATTCAGTGTTCTTGTCTGGGGAAAAATTTTTTAGTGCAAAACTTGCTTCTGGCAGTTGCCTTTTTTATGGTCATTGTATGGTTTTGCCTTAATTGGGATAAAATACAGATACTGCAAGTCAAGATTATCTACATGGATAGTCACTTCTATTTGTCTGTCTTGGTTTCAAAAGGAGTCAGTAATCATTCAGCATTTTCATTACTAGCTTGATACCAAAATGAATTCAAAACTTCATTTTTTTAAAAGAGAGGTTGTGCTGGGCTCCCTGAGTTTCTTCTGCATGGAAGACATTTTTGTTTGGAATGAATTTGGAATTCTAAAATTGTAAGCTTTTGGATGTTCATTCTGATTTAATTATATGACTCTTGCCTACTTTAATTACATCAGGAGCTTACTTTTTTTTTTTTTTTTCTCCTGGGAAATTCCTGTATATGATAGGTACTTGGATGGAAGGTGAATATGACAATATAACTGCATGTTTTCCATTGACTTAATATCTTGCCTACAGATGCTTAACTTTTTATTCTAACTTCTCTTGTCTGAACTTTTTAACTTGTTCTTAACATTTCATTTTGACTTAAGTATATGAATCTTTATAAGAAGTGATGGTTTTAGCATGGCAGAGCCCCTCATCCCTCTACCCATTTATTCAAATGGCAGAATGAACTGGACTGCTTGGAGTACAGTGAAGGAAGGGAAGCAGCACACCAGATAACATAGCAAAGGAATTGCACCTTCATTTGCCACATGTCTTCTGTTTTCTTGGCCAGGCACAGGAAGAAATGACTTTTCCTCTACAATAATTATTAAACTTTCTTGCAGCCTTCAGACCCCCTTTTTTTCTCATTTCTCCCTCCTTGTAACTGAGCA
This sequence comes from Tringa solitaria, assembly GCA_026413425.1. Classification (NCBI taxonomy): domain Eukaryota; kingdom Metazoa; phylum Chordata; class Aves; order Charadriiformes; family Scolopacidae; genus Tringa; species Tringa solitaria. The sequence continues at coordinate 5,932,582 of JAOXJM010000033.1, read as the reverse complement.
ATTTGAACTGATTTTTTAGTAACTCACAGATGTCATTCTAGAGGTCAGGATGGAAATAATTCATGTTAGGTCGAATTGACAGAGGCTTGTGACATTTTGTCATAATTTTTGCTGCATCCCAGATAGAATAATAGGTTTTAAAAGAAAAAACACAAAGTAACTGGGACAGCTCAGTGTGTTGATACTTTGAAGATTGGGTCTTTTTTCCACCCCCTTTTTTTCCCGCTGTGCCTGTGGTATCAATGTTAATGTACAACAGACGTTATAAAAGACAGAGTGATAATCTTAAAGGCGCTCTCTGAAGCAGTTATTCTTCCAAAGACCAGCTCATTTATTAAGTATTGCAGGTATGTGTGGCTGTGGCCTCAGTGATGTAACATAAGGAGCATTATACATGCTTGAAATTTTAAGACTTCTTGTGTCTTTGTTTTCACTGCCTTAGGTTTGTGATCTGTCCTTCAGCCTGAAGAAAATGCTGATCCGACACAAGCTGACCCACAACCCCAATCGACCGATGGCAGAATGCCAGCTTTGCCACAAGAAGTTTACAAGAAATGACTACCTCAAAGTGCACATGGAGAATGTCCATGGTGAAACTGACAGCTAATTACAGCATGTGTGAGAATTGATCTCACATTCCAGTGTGCTCCATTTGTACGTGTAGAAACTCCAGACTTCTCACCTGACTAGTAAGCATAGTCAGGAGGAACAACTGTAATATGTTCAGGTTATTTTTCCCACTTTTTAAAAAATATTCTAATAGGATGAAAACCAAAGAAGGACATTCACCTGAAATAAAATGTGGCTTGAAAATACAAAAGTTGAAGATAAAAGAAACTTGGGAAAACTTTATCCTCATTTAAAAAAAAAAAAAAAAGGCTTTAAGCAAACTTCACCTTCTCAGTTACAGCCTTAAAAACTTAAATATTGGTAGTGTTAACTGGAAAGCCTAGATGTTTGGAATGGAACCCTTGGCTGTCTGCAAATGTATTTCTGTATCTAAGCTTCAAGACTCCATTAAAATTCTTTAATTTGAAACCATGCAGAATTTGTCATTCTCATTGACTGCTGATTGCATCCAGGCATATTTTATTCAGATCTTAATTCTGCATTTTGTTATAACATGTTTTTATCTCATTTTACTTACAGCTTTCTCATTACTAGGTGAAACTCATTAACTTGAATTGGTTCTTGAGATGCCAAACCACATGAGTACAGAAGCTGTGGAAATCTGTCACGATAAGTATTTCTGTATGAGCTTTGAGGAGGGTGTATTTCTTCTGGTTACATGAAACAAGACTGAAGTGAAAATTTTGAGCAATTTAGTTCAAGTATTATATTCACACTCATCATTGTGATTGGCAAGACAAGCAAAAAGACATCTTAACAGAGTGGCTTGAGCAGCTACAGTTGCCTAGTCTAACTTGGATGTGATTTCCTGGTGAACAGCTGGTTCCTAGAATGTTTATTCCTGTGGAATCAGGTGCCCTGGATTTTTTCATCCTACTTAACTACCTTGATTTTCTTAATTCTGTTAATGAGCACTTGGAAAAATACTGCTTTACAACTAAGTAACAATCAAATTGTTTACGTTATCGGATTGTTTACTGCAGTAAAACTCTTTCAGGAGTTCCCACAGGCCCTCTTGTACTACAGCTAGATAACCAAAAAATTTTTATTTACAAGGACAGTAAAACTGTAACTTCAGAAGGTGATTGCACGTGAGATTCCCGAGTTATCAGCAGTTAATAGTAAGGCTCTGTCATTACTAAGCTGTTAATATTCATTTTGGACTTGTCAGTGTTTTGTAAAACGGGTTTGCATTGGGGCATCTTGCTTCTAGTTTTTATGGGAAAAGAATTTTGGCTTCTTTCTGAACTCCAGGGGGACAATTATGCTGACATGAACAGCATAATTCTTTATCTCACAATAAAACCTCAAATTTGTTTATCACATGTGGACAGATGGCAGCAGTTACGCTGATATAAAGAGGATATTCAGTGATATGATGAGGATCCTGGAGAAGACCTGCATGTGGAGAACCCGGTTTCATGTAGTGTTGTTCTGCAATGTATCAGTTCAGTGTGGAGCAAGTGACTTCATATTACACTGGTGTGTGACAGAAAAGCCTATCACTACATCTGTGTGTTGTGTTGTAACCTCTATGGTGTTATGTAATAGCCTCTATGCTCTTTTTAATTTTAATTAAATATTGAACTCATCTTCCTATATTTTTAGTAGGTTTTTACAGTATTAGTTTCAAAGACAAATGCATGGTTGCTGTTTCATGAATTATAATTATTCAGTAACACTTGATTATTTTATTGCATTCAGTTTGCCTGTTGTAGTCCATATACTTAATTGTTTCTAAATTGTTTAGGATTCCTGCAGATTTTGAAGGAGAAGTGTAAATATTAATATTTCACTTGTTTGTGGCAACCGCCTGTGTGTAAAAGCATACTAAGTCATCTTCATGCTCTTCTTGTTTCCTGAGAAGTATGTGAAACTTGGAGCCTGACAACAGTTCCATACAGGTCATTCTTCATTTAAGTAAAATATATTTATTGTATTTGTGTAAGACAAGTGTAGTACAAATAGGCATTATAAGCTGAGTAAAGAATACTTCCTCTTTATTTGGAGAGCTTTTGTTAGAGAGTTTATCAGACTAGTATGTTTCTAGGTTTGGAGATTTTTAAATTATTGCTATAGCTATTATAAAAATTAGTATAATTTAAGTGTCCAGGTAGCAAAATCAATCAGAACCATATACTGAGATGCGTGATGGTGTTTTAAGTATATGTTCTTAATTACCTGCAAGAAGCAGATTGTTAACTTTTTTTGATGTGTCTCGGGTGGGACAACATTGCAAAAGTGACTTTTTTTGTTAGTTTGCCTTTTTGACATCAATAAAAATCAAGAATTTAGTCATAGAATAATTTAGATGATAATTTTTTGTATTTTTCTTCCTTCATAGTTTTCCTTCTTCCATTTGGTCAATGCAAACTAAGTCATAGGGAACAGCAGAAGGAAAAAAAGGGAAATAAAATCTACCAACTCTGGGCAACGTGTGCCAGCGTTTCACCACCCTCATCGTAAAAAAAATTGTTCCTTAGATCTAGTCTAAATCTACCCTCTTTTAGTTAAGGACCATTACCCCTTGTCCTATTGCAACAGGCCCTGCTAAATAGTCTGTCCCATCTTCCTTATGATGCCCCTTTAAGTACTGGAAGGTGCTATAAGGTCTCCCTAGAGCCTTCTCTTCTCCAGGCTGAACAGCTCCAACTCTCAGCCTGTTTTCATAGAAGTGTTCCATCCTTCTGATAATTTTTGTGGCCCTCCTCTGGACCTGCTCCAATAGGTCCATGTTCAAGTAGCATGCATCTTTGAGTTTGCTAACCTCAGCTACCTCTCATGTTGCAACAGGACTGTGATCAGAGCCTGTGCATGACATAAAACTGTCATCACCCTCCAGTGATGAAAGAAACCAGGGGGAATCAACTGCCTGTGTCACAAGTGGAGGAGATACTTGATGGTCTTTTTGTCTCTGTGGACTCCAGCTGAGGTAGGCAAGAAAATATTCTTGGTTCTCCATGACTGCACTTGTCCTGGGTCTGATCACGTTAGAAAAGTCTATGTAGTAAGACGACGAAAAAAAAAGCTACTTATCTTTTCACTTATTGGTAGAAACATATGCAATAATATGTTTTGATGCCCACCTTGAAAGGGGTGGTAAGTGCTTTGTAGTTTAAGCAAAACCCCTTTGATTTGAGTGTGCAATGGGAGTGGGCAAGAAGTGTGTTATTGAGTAGTATATTTGTTTTAAAGTGGAACTTAAAATACTTTTATTGGAATTTTCATTAATGCAGTCATTCTGCACTGACTATGCAATGATCAGTTGCAACTGGAGTCAACTGAGACCTGAGAGGGTTATCCCTACTCTCAGTCTTCGTATGACTTAAGTGGAATAGGATTTTGAGAAATTACTTCAGTAGTGTATCTTAGAAATGTACATGAGATGCATTGTATATAATAATGTAGATGCCTGCAGCCTTTCTACCGTATACAACTGATATCTGATATGGCATGTTTTTGAAGGATGAAAACAAAATGTTTTGGTATTAGTCTGTAAGACCAGGAGGTCCTTCCAACAACTATCCAAAAGAAAACCTGGAGTTAGGCATTCTTCTTCAATTTAATAGAGAGAAAAGTAGTAAGAGTTGCCACAATGCCATCTTGCAGATGTTTTAGACGTGCATAAACTGTTATATAGGTCAGGTATATAAAGGACAGTCTAGCCTGAAAAGGTGAGATCATAGTTTTGTAGAGTTCTGAAGCCTGATTCTGTGTGCTTCTGGAAATCAGTGGAATTTAAGTAAATTTTTGAATTTGACTGCATTCTGAAGGATTTTCTTGATGGGATGTCCTTGTAAGCAGGAACTTAGTTCCATACAAATACAAGGATATATGGAAAACAGTTGCTCTTTGAGTCAATAGAGTCATTTGAGTGCAAGTGAAAAGAGAATTGAAATCTTTATCTTCAAAAATAGAACAAGTTGCACTTAGCTGAGAAGACACTTTAATAGATCCGTGGGTGCTTAGATTTTTTCACTTTCCAGAACAGGCATGAGACCTATGATAGAAGGTGTCTGAGGAACTGCGAAGCATGCAGGTATGTATTATGTTCCATGATCTGCTGCTTGACTGTCACCACTTGCACAAACTGCTATAACTCTTTTTTTTCTCTTTCTCTCTCATCACTGCTCTCTTCCTGATTAGCCCCTGAGCTTTTAAAGAAAAAATATCTCTCTTCTGCCTATGTAGCCACTTTCACTTGCTTTTGCTTAGTTACTGTACTGAATGTAGTCGTAATAATAGGAGCACTGCTTGATAATTACTGACAGGATGTAGGACTCAATGGGAAAACAGTATTTGAGGGCTGTGAATTTAATGTGGCTGCAAATAACCAGAAAATTTCCCAGTTTTAATTCAATATTGATTTTGTGTAAAAACAAAACAAAAACCAAAATAACAAACCAACCAACAAATCAATCAGACAAAACTGTAACCTTTTATTAATATGTCGTGTTGGTTCTATGTAAGATTAATTTCCCTCGAGATGTACACATTTTGCATCACGAGAAAATACGTGGTTAGCTGTGGAGTTTCAGCTGTTGAGCAATACAGTTAGCTTAAACAGCTATACCTCAAATGTCTTTGGTCATATGTTCATCCTTCAATGAAGTAATGAAAGTGTCTCTTGGTGTGTTTGTAGAGCAGCTAGCATCAGATAGATCTGGCAAGTAGTAAACTGTGAAAAACTGTTTCACAATTTTCCCATTCCATTTATTGCATGGTGAAGCAGCCATGTTGTTTGCTGAACAATAATTGAAGAGAGTTTTTTCTAATTTCTGTTTTTCTTTGGGAAGAGCATTCAGTAAAAAGGAGCCATTAATAAAAGTTGTTTTGGGTTTGTGGGTTGGGGTTTTTTTTGCTTATCCTTGTACAAGGAAAAGATTGTAAGCCCTTAAATCCACAAGTTCATTTCCAGTTTAACAGCTGTTCAAACAAAATTGGGAGGAAGTGCCACAACAGGTAATGTTGCTGCTGGATTAGAGAACTTCACTGCAGCATTATCTACATTAAGTCTTTGATACTAATATTATGGTCATTTTCTGTGTCATGCCTCACACTTTAAAATATTTATTAACAAACTTTATCTGCCAAATTCAAGGTGGCTCATAAATCCACTTAGCAAGTCAAGAAGAACCAAAGTTATTTCACAAAATGTCATCTTTTTTTTAAATGCTTTAAAACGTGGAGGTCCATTTGTCTGGTATATGCTGACTTTGTTAACAGGTCATTTATACTGTGATAAAACTCAGAAGAATTCTCTACATCTGTATGTAATTTCTTCAGTTTCAAAGTAGGTAGACTGGGGATTGAATCTGCTGAGATGAAATAATAAAAGCCCTTTGGGCACAGAAGAAAAAAATTGTGATTACAGATCTCACTTCTGCTTCTTTTTCTTCCTGTATGTCTGTTACTTAGAACTAAGTTATTAAAAACTTAGAATAATGAAACTGAGGTTGAAAATACATATTTAATCAATCTAGGAAATGCAAGAGGAGGATGAATTATTAAATTAAACTACACTAATCTTTACAAAAAGATAAGACACATGCTTTTTGTTTTTGATTATTGGAGCTTGCTGTTTCTAACCAGGGCTACGTGTGCTTTTCCTTCCTGGTTTTAAGCACAGAGTTTAGTTTATGAGAACTAAATCTTGTCAGATGACACTGAGAGTTTGTGTAGAGGACGCTTTCTACTGTTTTGCTTTTGCGGAAAGAAAAGGTCGTTGAATTACTCAGTTACTCTGGGCAAAGAGTGCCAAGGCCTGAGCTTTCATAGTCTTTCTTGCAATTTAAGCAGCGTTGAGTCACATAAGAACGTTTTCTGTTAAATCTCTTCCTATACTTTTGTTTTCAAAACTCACTCTGTATCTGAGAGAAAATCCTGCAGGATTTTTAGTGACCTGACCTAAGAATCTTTCTCAAATGAGTCCAGTTTCTTCTGCCTTGAGAGTAGTTGTCAGTAAGCCAAACAGGTGAGGTTATCCCTTTCTAAACTATCTCCTCATCTAGGTCCAAAATATTTGTTGAGAAGACAGGGCTAGGTCCAGGTCTTCAATATAGAAAAAAACCATAAGATCAACAAGCCCTCTATTAGAGCCACAAATGAGGCCAGCTGTACTGACATGCACAACAAAGATTCTGTAAATTCTTCTGACCACTCCTTTACCACGCAGCAAGGATGGCTGGAATGAGTGATTTCTTCTCTTTGCTTTGATACTTTTCATCAGCTTAGCAATTATAGTAAGATAAGTAAGGTTTGAAAGTGGCCTCAGAATTCAAATGAGAATTGGAGTGGAAAAAAGCCATTAAATTAATGATTTGGGTCTTCATTTTTGTTTTTCTGATTCTAAAAATCAGTCTGTGGAAAGCAAGCCTGCTGTGCCACCATAAAACTGAGTGTCACTCAGCTGATCATTGGTGAGATGGCAAAGGGGCTACCTCTTGGTTAAGAGTTAGCTGTTCTTGGTCAGATGGAAAAATTACTATGAATGGTATGCAAGTTTAATGGCTTCTTTTTAAACTTAAAGAATTAATGACCTGTCAGAAGAAAAATAAGAAAAATGTTTTTTTCCCTGGTGTAAATTAGTGCATTTGCTTTATACCAGAATGGTACCTTTCTGCTATACAATTCGGTCACCTACTCTTTCAGTTGAGGTTGTCTAATTTATTTTTTTTTAAATTGAAAAGTATTACAAAGAATCATCATACTTAAATTTCAGTCTGCCTGCAACCAGCCTTGTGATTGCTTGCCATGTACAGTGAACAGGGTTCTGTTTCCTGAGTCATAATAGTATAAGGACTTTATTATATATATTAGTATATCTTTATCTTTTAATATGAGCTCATGACTTGATTTCTTTATAGAAGACTAATAGTAGAAAATGGTATTTTCCCATTCAACCATATCCCCTTCATAGATATTAAAATGCCATCAACAAGCAGAATACAGCTCTTAGCCAGTAAAGCAACTAGTTTCCAATTAAATGTTACAAGGCAAGATTTTTCCAGAAATAGAAAATTAATAATCAGATTGTGGAGTCCATAGTCATGATTATAAATTGTTACTTCTGGGCACAGCACTGATTGTTTTCTTTAGTAAGGTGAATACATTCATAAAACCTAAGAAAGCTTAACATGTATGTGTTTGCTAGCAGGCTTTCATAATTGTTAGTAACCTCCGTTGTGAATATAAAAGTCCAGTCAGTAGTTGTTTCTGTAATTGCAAGTTTCCTATGGTTAATTTTGCTGTTTCCTAAATTAGAGTCCAGCAAGGTCTGCTGAGGATACTCGTGTCCACAAGGTTGTTGTTCATTTTAGACATAGTTCATCTTCTTATCAATAAAGGATAAATACTTAAACAGTTTGCTTCAAAAGATATTTTCAGAAAGATAAAAAGCACTTATGAAGACACACCTTAAAAGAATTTAGAGCTACGTATTTGCTGTGCACTCAAAATTGCTGTAGCATTTGCCTTTGCTTTTTCTAAAAGCATATCCTGGCTGGATAAAGTGACTGTTTTTACCCTCTCTTTTTCCACTCACTATCCCTCATGACATGTTTTGAGAAGACCCAGACATAAAGAACAACATTTTCTAGAAACCAAGCAAAATAGATCACAGATGAATCCTTTAGTCTGTATTCCATTTCAGACTTACCTTAGGTGAATCCACAGCTGTTGCAGACTTTAGCAATATATAGTCTGAGAAAACTGAAAATGTTTTCTTGTTCTCATCTTATACTTCCTTTATTTTGCTTTGGGAGGTTGATTAACACTGGTGTAAGAAAAATAATTCGCTAGAGTCAATACATATGCATGTTCACTTCTAACAATAAGCGTAAGCAATATATTTAAGTTAAAAAGTTTATATCTGTATGCATGCATGCACATACATTAAAATGGTAGGAAAGGGATGTTATGAATATGACTTAAGTTTTACATAATGATTGAACAAGACAAATCATGTCCACCTTTATATTGAAAAGGATAAAAACCTGATCTTTGTCTTAGGCTGAGAACAGTCTGTCTCTGCCTTGCATCTGTGAGGAAAATCTGACCGTAGTAAGAAGGCCTTTCACTGATGAAGTTCATCAAACAGCCTGTTAGTGAAACACAGGACATGGATGTCGTGCCCGCAGACTAACAGAAGCATCCCTGCGCATGAATAGATTTCTCCGAAGTGTGAGTTACACATTAATTTATATTGACTCTGTGGCTTGGATTCCCCAAAAAGCTACATTGGAGTCATTACTTTAATGGGGAAGAGTGAAAACAGAAAACAAACATTAGTGGGGAGGAAAGTGGGCGGTTTTCTCTGCTAATTGTGTCCTTACTGAGCACCACAGAGAACAGGATTTAGAGAAGTGAATCCCTTATCAGCTGCTTACCTGCTTTGAAATGAAGTGCCTAATCATTCTGACTCTATACCGATTGCACAAGCCAACTTTCCTCTTGTACTTTGTTTTCATATACTTTCCATGTGTTTTACAAGATGAATCTTGGCATCTATTTCAGGACTTTAGATTCTGCTGGGTGAAAGAATGTCTGGAAGTAAGTCTATTTATGGCTGTAGCCCTGAATAACTGAGTGTCTTTTGAAAATTGTTTGTAGGCTTCCAACTCAGGACTATTTTGTCCTGTGAGAAACTGAACTCTCCAGTTGCAACTCTATATGAGTTGGGCTAGCTGGTGTACAACCTGATCATATCACTGCCAAGCTGAGGATGCAGGCTTCCTCTGTGTGTTTTCATAAGTCACTATATCATTGGCAGCGATTAATGACTTTCCAGCAGAAATCAGTGAACAAATATGAATGACTAAATTGTGGTAATTTTGATTATCTGTGGAACCAAAGCAGGCCAGTTTCAGAACAAATGATGAATTGTCTGAACCTGGTTAATAAGATTCATATTGTCACCATATGATAAGGTTATATGTTTAAAGAAATGCATCTAATTTGCCCTAGTACAATGGTGAAATTCTCCTATTAAAAAAAAAAAAAAGGCACCACAAAAAACATCAAAACCCCCAAAGCACATGTATTTCAAAGCACCAGGGTCTGGAAGTTCTTTTTATCTGGTGTCTACATGCGTCTCTTTCACATTCATCAGTTTACCTATGCTTCTGCCCTCTTGTGGATTTTAAATGTATTAAGTACTGTAGACATATTATTATCCAGGTTTTAAGACTAAAAGTCTTTGTAATGACCTAGGATTAATTTGCATTATCTAGGAAAAAAAAGCGAGTTCATATTCTAGGATGTTCTGCATTTCTTCTGGGTGCATTGTTTGACTAAAAGAATTGTTCTACCTAACTTCTAGTTTGGGAAATTGTTTTGTTCTGTTTTTAAACCGTGTTTGTCAAACTGGCATAGCTGCCAGTTATTTTACAAGTTGTCCTCATTTCTCATCCTCCTACTGTCATACAATTGCTCTTCAACTGTCTCAGAAAACCATGAATTCAAAGATAATGACGAAAGCACATGAAGTACCACTGATTTATTCAAAGCTTTGGGAACTTTTTCTGAGGTCATAAGGTGAACAGATCAGAACCTTCTACAGCATAACACTTTGCCAATGCTACCTGTAATTTCTATCTAAAATATTGCTGTGTGTGCAGAAGTAGTTAATTGCTCCAAAGCTGGAGGCAAGGGATCATTCTCTGTGCTGAATACATCCAGGAGGATTAGTGTGTGTAAGCCTGCAAGGTAGAATATAGTAATTATGCATAAAAATGAAAATCCAGGCTGAGATATTGAAAAATTCTGTATACATTCTGTGGTTTTCCAAGTCATTCAAATTGTTTGCTACTTTCGTTGTTTGTTTTTTAAGCCAGTGTAGTTTTGAATTTTGCTACAGAACTAAGAGAAAGGTGTGTGTTAACATTCATAGTGTGCAGGTGGGAACAGAAAAACTCGGGTAATGTACAATGACCTGCCGGACAGTATCGTTGTGGCAATAGTGGTGAACACAAAATAATTTGGACAGTGTCTTGGCTTATATCTTGTAAAATGTAACAGTCAATGGACAAGAAAGGAGAAATAAATAGCATGGGGCCAAAGTTGGGAATTAAAAAATGAGTGAGAAAAGTGAATTATTGGATAGAAATTTGAAATAGGTTGTTGATTTCCTTGAAGAAGGAGGTATTCTAGCATCAGGGAGCATTCTGGCAGAGCAGACTGAAGGGCTTTATAACAAAATGGAGGTAAAGACACAAGCGCAGTCTAATCCTGCTTTGTTCCTCTTCATTTTTCTACTGCTGTCAGCAGCTCAACTAGCCTAGCAGCCGATGATACTAGAAAACTGTCTCTGGCAAGAGCTTGCGTCGATTGCACTACTCTATTGGAATCCTGTTCTCTTCTTGATGCACACAAACTGGCCTACTGGGAAAATGCAACATATTTCTGGTACAAGTCATGAAAATTCAGAGAAAAAAAACCATAGCGAAGATGTCTGGAAGCCATCGTGGGGTGTGAGTGGGTGACCACGCAGGCTGTTTTGGGTGTGTTGCCACTTGTGAGGCCCAGGCTGCACTGTCCATGGTGCTGATGGCACCTATGGGATGGGGCCAACCTCTGCGCCACAACAGAGGGGACCTGCCTTCTGGGCACCATTAAACCCCCAGATAAAGGACAGATTGCCAGGCTTTGCTCTGTTGTTATGCATAACGGCACGGGATGAGTAACTGTCAGAGCCTATTTTCCCAATAGCGTCAATATTGTGATAACCTCTATGTAGCCATCGGAAAACCATGGCTATCTGCACTTTGGCCTGAATGTCCCATTGTAGAATCATAGAATCATTTAGGTTGGAAGAGACCCTTGGGATCATCGGGTCCAAC
>JAOXJM010000033.1:5897303-5920972 GCA_026413425.1 Tringa solitaria | reverse complement strand
ATGTCGCAGGTCAACCCCTTTTTTTGTTTGTTTTTCTTGTTTGTTTTTTTTTTTGTTTTTTTGTGGTGTCTCTGGTCATTTTCATGCCTGCAGTATTGCAGCAGGGGCTTTAAAGGTCACTTTGGTGAAGGTGGAAGTAGTAGCTTGCTTTTATGAGCAGTGAAACAACAGATAAAAACTGAGAGAGACAAAGGCATTGAAAATAGCTTGTGCTGTTTCTTTGACAGAGATCATCTAGACCACAACTCCTGGACCCCAGGAGTTGCTGTTATCATGCTGTGACATGTATGGAAATGGAAGTAAAATTTCATTAGTTGTATTTGATTTTATTTATATTTGATATTATTTGTATTTGACATTAGAGACCGTTTACATCTCTCGAAACTGTAAACTCAGTTCTGACTAGTAAAGCGAGTTGTCCTTTTCACTGTGCTTTTGTTTCTTCTCCATTTAGCACCAGAATTCTGAGTTGAAGGAGCACAAAAGTTATCAGAAAGCTCAGTTTCTATAAAAGCACTTGCAGGTTGAGAGAGGACTTGTTTTTGGGATGAGTTTATTTATCCCAGCTAATAATGGAGCAGTGTCTCTCCCAGTGGGAAACTTTAAATACCTAACAGTGTTGTTAGGGAGAACACCTGATGTGGAATACTCACTTTCCTGAAAGGTCATCTCATTTCCTCTTCCCCCCCTGCATTATTTCATTATGATAGGAATAGAAAGTAAGACTTTTCAGGAGAAAAGAGTAATTGATCCTGTAGCTCACTCAAAAGGGCTCTGATTCAAGCTCTGAGAGAATGTTTCAGACCTGTGGGGAAACCAAAGGGGGATATACAGGTGTTTTAATGTTTTAATGACCTGGACTGTCAATCGCTTCTTCTAGGTAAAGGGTAAGCAACAAAAATGTAGTTCCTTTGAATGAAAAATAATGCTTTTGAATTGAGGTATGCGTGTATGTGTTCACTGAGACTCCAAGGAAACATTTAAATGCATGTTGGATTTCTGTGAAAGTCCATGAAATATAGATGTGTTTTAGAAAATAAGGAAGAGGCATTCAAACACCATCATAAATAGTAATGTAAGGATGTGAGGAACTAAAACTTAAGGCTGATTTTGACATACTTCTTACTAAGTGGCAATTTACTTGTAAAACACTACTTATTCTGAATTAGTGATAAAAACTTTTCCACATATTTTAGTACCGACAACAAATTCCCTTATTCTGCCAACATAACATTATCATTTTGCTGAAGAAAGCTTAAAGTCTGTTGCTCTTTTTTGCGTCTCAACTTTCAGTTCTACTAAATCTTTCAGTCAGTTCTCTTTACATCTTTATTTTCAGCACATTTAGGTAATCTGTAGGGTTTTAAGTTGTTTTAGCTTGGGTCCATTGTGAGACATTAATATAGCTTTGACAAGGTACATGGTGTGGAACATTTTGGTCTAAAACACCAATAAAAACAGATGCAGGAGCAGAGCCGTGTATGACGTAAGGCACACAAAAATGTGGATCTTGCCAATTAATCATGGCATACTGCTGACAAATAAGTGACAGTAATTGATGCAGCCCTTTGAGAGACAATCTGGAACTACTGCAACCTGGGAAAGCTCATTCATTTCTTTGCCTTTGCTAAGTTTGTGGTGAATAACAGCCCTACTTAATTGCTGCCCAGTGTTGCTTTATAAGGTAACAGTGTCAGTGACAAGCCAGGAAGTAAGAGTCTAGCAGCCAGAGCACTATCTGGCTAAGTCTTGTCTGCGTTCTGTTTCTGCAAACTACTGATGTTTTCTTTTCAGTATATTGGCTGCCAAAGGGCTGATGCACGTGCATCTAAAATGCATTTGAACATCTAAATATGTCCTGTTAGCTTTTGCTGCCTGACAGTCTAATTACCAGCATTTTTTCATTATTTGTATTCATTTTACACTCTTAGGCTGTAATGTCAGGATTTCTAAGACGCCCGGTAGATTCCAGCAATGAAATGTGTGCACTGTGACTAGATCTCACTTGCACTGTACGTTGTTTTAGGTGAACTTGTCTGACTCAGAGTAAAGCCAGAAGGTCTTATGGCTGTAGGAGAATGTCTAACTGTTTTAATAGGCAGTATGCCAGAACAAGGCAACATATATTCAAACCACTGTCTGCTGCTAAGGTCCTGTTTACAGAGGATTCCTATTTTTGACAGCAGGGAGAGGAATCAAGGCTCAGTCTGGAATACTAGAACAAAGAAATACTTCTGCTGTATTTTCTCTGCAGTAGGCAGTGGCTGCTTCCATCACATTGAACAAAAGTTGCTCCTTCCAGAGCAACAATAGCCTGCCTCGGTTATTACTGGAGTGGGGCCAAAATATTTCACTTCAGTGCAACAATATTTTTACAGCAAAAGAGCTGCTGAACGGAGCCTGCTAGGACTATCTTATTTGCTACCAGGGCCACCTCCTACCCAATCATGATTGTGATCTGCTGCCATTTCCTTGTAATTATCAAGCTGGGTAAGATAGTACTCAAATCCCCTTTACTCTTGAATGAAATCTCTGACAGTTTCTTTTTTTGCTTTCTTACCTCTTCTGCTGCAGCAGAACAGGTGTCCCCAGCTCTGAGAAAAGGGAGGTAGCCAAATAGGGGAGGCATAAATAGCTGTGTGGGAAGATGGGCGAGTAGGAAGAAAGAGTATTGAGGACTTCCAGCTCATTGCTCTGGTTGCTTTATTAAAGAGAAGGGCAGCTAGTCAGGCGGTAACACTGGATAAAAGAACTGGTATAATGGCAGACCACTGTGGCCTACAGGAAAGAGGAAGTTTTCAGCAGTTTTCATGTAAGATTCTGCAGGCACTTTAAAAAGGAGGAATAATCACTCCCATTTTATGGAAGGACAAGGCAGATAATTGTCCTATTTGCTGATAATCCAAACACTTGCATCTTCCATTGACTGGAACGAGAGCTGCAGAAACCTATGACCTCTGTGAATCAAGTTGATTTCATCTCATTCGCCCAATCTCTGTAGTGATTCAGCAACAGCACAGAATGGATGTCTAGGTTTAGATGTAAGGAGGGGGGAAGAAGAAAGCTGTTAATGAATCATGTGGTTCCTTACACTAAAATTCCTTTCAGCGGCACTGGCAATTTAGGTCTTCCTAGATAAGCACTTCAGCTTCTTTGTGGCCACAAATGACTGATGTGAAGAGCCAGAGAGAACTGGAAATGCTGCACAGAGCTGAGAAATGCAGGTGTAGTCACCTGTATGTGAAGTGACCTGGGAATAAGGGCAACTTCCACCTTGTCAGAGGAGCTACACCTACCTCCAGGCTAATTCTCCAGAGCCCCACATGTCAGGGGTTTCACAGAGGTATAAATGAGCATGCACTTGAAAGGTTGCCTATACCAACCTGGCTATTTGTATCCTTGTCACCAGGTTTGTGGCCAGGCCTCAGAGCTACTGAAATCACAGCATAAGAGTATTTCTGGACACTTGACAAGTTGGCAACATCGGTAAAAATATCCTATAGATTCAACCCCGATCACACGTTCTTTCCAGGTGATGTACCAATCTTCTTTTCTGGAGCAAGGACTTCAGTGATAAATGTCCATTACTTAAAATACTTCATTATTTTTGGCTGATGGCGTTGTCAATCCGTAGGGGCTATCATCTATGTCCAGTCTGAAGGGTTTTGAAGCATGGGTATGCCAAGAAAGGAGCAGAGTCACAGGGGCCTTTTTCAGCCTTGAAAATCTTAAATCATTCTGCTCAACAGTGGGCTTATAGTGTTGGCGTACCCACAAATAAACCTGTAGTTAAAGCAGCGACGTACAGAATTGCATGTCTGGGAGTACGTACGGAGATGGTTTGTTCAATGCAGCATTGTGGGGGTTGGTCAGTGGTAATTCCCATCTTGCTGAGGGTTATGATAGGTAGATGATCTCTTTTGGATGCACTACAAACTTTTCTGGATTTAGTTTCAGATTGGCAGAGAGCATTGCAAAGACATCAGGTCTTTTAGCATGCATGATATCACCTAAGCACGGAACTGAATGAACCATACTGTATTTTTCCGTGCAACTCATGGTCCAGCCTTTTCTTCTGAAAACACTCTAAATGATGCTTTACTTCCTTTTGTGAAATCTCCAACTCTCAATATTTGCTTTCCCTCCCCCTTCTCTCCTTTTTTAAGCTTCTCTTCTGAGTTTCAAAGTGTTGTAGGTATTGGTGACTGAGTAGCAATTTTTTTATTATTTCTCTTTGGCCATATTTGCTTTTTGAACATAAATTTACATCTTGAGAGCCTGAATTTTTTCCTGACATCATTCTTGTTGCTCTGATATTGCAGTGCTGTTGCTAGAATAACTAGTGAGAATATGCTAGAAACAGACTGCAAGAAAGTTATTCTTCTCTAACAGAAATAGTAAAAATGTGGGACTTTCCAGGGACCTTCCAGTAAGAGAGGGAACTGATGGCAGTAGAAATAAAATCTTCAACAAAATCTTACTAGTTTATGAGCAAGGTACAAAACTCTGTTTTTCTGAATACAGAAAGATTAAAAAAAAAAAGCCTAAAAAGTCTTTGAGTGCAATTTCAAGAATTTCTTGGTAGCAGTCAATATCAAACACTCTCCTTCCACCAAAGCTTCCTCCCCCCCCAGTATATGCGCATGATTCTTGCTCTGACTTCCTGACTGGCTTTGGTTTTTTTTTCTGTTATTTGTATGGTTTTGCATTCTCATTTCAGATGTACAGGTACACAGTTCTGCCAAAAAAAAAATATATTCCAGTGAAACAGCTCCACCTCAGCTCCACAGCTGAGGTTTTGAGGTGGCCTTGTGCACGGTTTTGCTTTGCATGAACACATATGTAGTGTTTCATCTATTCGACTCTCTAAAGCAGCTTTATTGGCTTTATAAAACTATTTTAAGTGAAAGGCCAGTGTTGTTCCATCACAATTAAGTTTAATCCAGTCTGCTACCTAATGATGAGTTCCTTTTGACCCCACATTTTACATTGGAGTTAGTAGAAATTAAGATATACAATAACAGAATGGCTTTTCTTCTTGCAATTCAGGTTATTTCCACCATCTGCTGTTGTTACTGCATTACCTGCTGAAAATTGCTGATTTTATTGAAACAGCTTTCACTGTCTGGTACTGAAGAGATCTCAAATGTTTATGTGGTTGTGCCTGGAGGGAGAACAGCAGCAGTTCAGAATTTCTATGGGAAGTTTTGTATTTGGTGTGCTTACTCTTAGTAAAAGTACATCTTTGTGTGTACGTGGTGAAGGACTCTGAGGTAAGTATGGGCTACAAGCAGATGATGCAGAAGGAACTCATAATTTGATCTAAGTTGAGGTGGTTTTGCACGTGAAATAGAGGGAACTGGAATTTCAGCTGTTGCAGAAGTCCTGGCAAGAGTGTTTCCCTGGAAGATTTTACCAATGTGCTCTGAATTCTACTGAACCTTTTCTCTTATTTTAGAATTCTTGGAGTAGATTAAGTATGATACAAAATCTGGTTCCCAGGAAGTATTTTTTTTCCCCTCTTTGCTTTTTCCCTTCAGGTTATTGCTGCTGTTATACATGTCAGCTTCTCAACCCTTCCTTTCCTGGCTGTCTTTGTGTTTAGGTCTTTCTCCAAGAAATCTGGAAAGATGCACTCATCTATTTTCCTTCCAAGCAGAAGAACAAAAGCACAAAATGAGTGGTGTATTCCCTGCTGATTTCACAACTTGAACCAATATTTTTCACAGTGTTTTTGCAGCCTTCCTCCAGAGGCACCTGCCAGATCTTGATCCCTGCTCAAACTCTCACTGCTGTGGCTATGCACTGCTGTGGATTACTAGGATAAGATGTGACCTAGGAAAATGTGACTGCAAGTGGTAAAAGCAGGAATGTTTTTCTGTAGAGAAAAGTTAACACTTCCTTTGCATCTGAGTTTTTTATAAGTAATTATGTGGGGTTCAAGATCCCTAGAAAACTATATAGTAGTATCTTTGACACACCTTAAAATGTATTTTTAACTTTGATGCAATGTAGCTATTGTTTTTTCCTGCACACTATAGCTATTTTTCTGAACCGCAAAAATATTGTTCTTTTTAAACCATGTTTTTCTAGCATTTTCAGAGCTGCATGAATAGAGACAGTCAACATTGTTATGTTCATTCCGAAGAGTGCTTGAGACTGGCTGCTTGGGCTGCTTGTGGGAATGTAGAAATCAAAGTACTTAGTTCTTTACTACATTTGTAGTTACCTAACACTTCAGTGTTTCCAAAAGAAGAAGGTGAATGAGACCCACAAGTATCCCTGAGAGGAGGTGTTGTGTAGGATGATTTGGTGTCATGTCCCTCTGGGTGTGCTTCACTGCCAGCTGCCTTATACACCGATGAGGAGCCCGTTGTGTGGCAGTCCCTGTCTCGCCTGCAGTTAGTGAGTGGCAGCATTTTCTTATCATGACTTGCTGCCTCAAGAAACTAGCAAAGGCAACTACAAGATTAAATGTGGTGTGTTTATTGAAAGCATTCAATTTGTTAATAATGTCGTGGTTTATTTTTATTATTATTATTAAGATCTTATTTGTTTATTGCAGATATTTTATTAATTTTCTCTTGTGATGGTTTTTCCATAATATATCTCCAGTTTGCATAAATGCTGCTTTTCTAAGTGTCCGTCAGAGTTTGCATGTGAGGAGGACATTGGGTGGATTTTTGTGCATGTTTTTCTGTTCATTAAAGTTAGTGCTAACACTGTACAAGAACATTTGTTCTGAAAACCTTGTTTTCAGCTTTGGAATAGTGTTAGGGTGTTATGTGAACAGTCAGCATTTTCCTGTCAGTTTGTACCTGAAATTAAGTGTGACTCTATGCAGAGTGTTTGGGTTTGGTTTTTTTTTTTTCTTACTATGATAACAGTTCATTACTATGCTAAAAGATTTTGATTTGGGAAAAGAAATTTGAGTGATTTGTGAACTGATACCTCACTGCCAATTGAAAATGTTACTCTAAGAATTACAGTTTTATTTGATGTGCGTGCTGTGGTCTTTGGGTTGTTCTTACAGCCTCAGATGCTGTTTTGTACTGTTATACTGTACAAACAGTACTTTGTACTGTTTTGCACCTACCTAGTTAGTTATCCCTAACTAGTGAGCTTGCAGTTTATCAATAGTTAACAAAAAGGAAGAAAAATATTGTTTCTAGTCTGTGGTTGATAAATGAGGAATGAAATAGTGAATTGGTCTGGCTTTGCTCTAAAGTCTGTGGCAAAGCTACAATTTGAAACTGTATTCTGAGTCAGCTATTAGGTCGTACTTCTTTACTGGAAAGAGTTTCAGCTGTACAAAACCTTTTTTTTTTTTTAATACAGAGTAGTTTGAATGTCACCTAACAGACCAAGTTCTCTCCTTGTTTTGACATGAACAACCGAGATTTCCTCTTTTGCTGGCAGACTTCATTAACTATGTGGCTTTTTTAATCACCAGGCGCTCACCCAAAATAGCCTACACATTGTTGGAGTGTCCTTACTGGTAGGAAGCATGACCTTCTCTCTGATACTGGGCCA
This sequence comes from Tringa solitaria, assembly GCA_026413425.1. Lineage (NCBI taxonomy): Eukaryota > Metazoa > Chordata > Aves > Charadriiformes > Scolopacidae > Tringa > Tringa solitaria. The sequence continues at coordinate 5,913,439 of JAOXJM010000033.1, read as the reverse complement.
CCAAAAAGAATCTAGTAAATTTTAATGTGATTGTAACTTAGCCAGCATTTACATAAAAGAAAACAATGATCTTCTTGTTATGGAGATCATTAATGAAACATCAGCACTGGTCTGCAAATGCTACCATGTTGTGATCCAGCTGAAAAAACAGCCTTGTGTAACTTGAGTACATTGCATAACACAGGAAGTGGAAAAACAAACTAAATTTTCAAGGGTTGTTACGTTTTAACTAGATCCGAATGAAAAGTCTACAGTGAATAGCTTTTTGAGTAATTTAACTTATATATTCTCTGAAGGAATATCTATGAGACTGAATGTATTCTTTTTTGCCTGTTCAATGCTGGTATTTGTGGTTGCATTTTTCAACATGTTAATCTAATGCTTGAAATTCAAATAGCATTGAATTTCAGATAAGTCATGTGGCACTGTTTCTGTTTCCTATTGGAGAAGGGTATGAATGCTCTGTGGTCGGGATGTGTAGATGATTCAAAATTCATCTTCCTTATGCAGTCAGGCATGTAACTTTGAAATTTGCTTACCAGTTAGTGTCTTGAAAGATAAAAGCAGTAAGTCACATGTTAGGGTAGGCAAACTCATGTTCCAATAAACTCATGGAAACATAATAATTTGCAGAACTTGCCTGATATTTTTTATCTAGCTGTACTCCAATGTTTTGCAATGCTAGTACAAGCAAGGCAAACGGTTTTCCCTCAAATAGTATTCCTCAGTTGTATCTCACTGTAGAAAGGCAAAGTAGCAAAACTCAGCAAGATTTCAGGGGGTGGCAGTCAATCAAAAAACTCTGCAACTATTTCTTGTAGGGTTTGCCTACAAGATGCCCTCGAGGATCAAGTGTGTAAACAGTGATCTGAACCTAGGTTTTGGCATTCAAGTCAGACATTTTTTAACAGCTTTAAAGTCCTCCCCTGATATTTTTAAACTTCCCAGATCAGAGATTTCTTTAGGATGAGTTACGGATCTGTGGACATTTATCTTGATATAAAGTTTTTGAAGGAAACTACATCCAGGCAAAAAAGGGTAAAAATTGAATTTAAAGACTGAAAAATCAGAAAACTGAATTGCAAAATGAAACTGTCAGCTCTTGTTATGAGTGGTGTGTAAACTAACATGTGCACAGGGTTCAGGAGACTTATATTGACTTTTCATTAGCTGAAGATCTGTTTCTGTGACCCAGCTGAAGGGACGCAGACATTGCAAAAGGATTGCTCAGCATCAGCCAGCAGATTGCTGCTGGCCTAGATATAAATTATTAATGCACAGGACAGCCATACTGTGAATTGGATTTTGTCTTTTATTAGTGGGAAGGGAAGGGAGGGTGCTGTGCTGGCTTATTTTAGTAAATAGTGTGGAGTTGTAAACTTTAAATTTCTTATGTACTTAACTGAACAGAATTGCAAGACACAGTAATAGTTTCTTTTGTTATCATTAAAATTAATAGTCATTTGGTGAGTATCAGCAGTAGAGATGTCCTTTAGTTTGGTCAGCCCTTCAGTGGATAAGTGAGAGGTGTCAGAAGATCTGTGCCTTCTCACACATTGCTTGGCTTTGGGTATTTTCTGTCAGCAGGATCCAAGTGTAGGTGATAAAAAAACTCTTTACAGTGGGTATAATTATAGGGCTAAAGTAACGTTCTCAGCCTGTATGATCTGCTCAAATAAGGTATATAATATTAAGTATTCTTTAAGTATTGTGGTTTATTTGATCAACAGAACTCTCCCATGTCTCCCAGCCGTGCCCCCCAAGCCACAGATCCGGTAGTAGCTTTTCAATTGAGTGAGGACACCACATAATTTATGGTTGCTGGGGATTATTCTTTGGATTTGGGTTAACTTGAAATTTAGCTATGTTTTTCTAATTATTTTTTCCTTTATTTTCCCCATGTGAAAAAAAAATCTGCTTTTGGTATATATTATTACCCATGTATTTAAAATATGTGACAATACAAAAACTGTATTTCAAATGATGCATCACTGGCCAATTTCCAACATTGGTTAGATTTATAGGACAATGGTATATTGTATTGTTTTGTGTCAATTCTTGGACTGACATGACAGTTAAAACTTTCCACCTACCCCCCCACCCCTCCCCATCTTTCTATATATAACACAAGTGTTATGAAACACAGCAAATAGGTGAAAGATGCATGCTTCTTTAAAGGGCTGGTTGTTTCAGGGAAAATCTTCTGTTAAGAGAATTGCTGAGTTTAAACTGTGTGTGTTCCGTTATCTTATTTGTCCTCTGTATTTCAGTAAAGTCTAGAGATCCTTGAGAGTTGTGCAAAGCACTGTACAGACAGAATAAGAAAAGCAATCTTCCCTGCAGTTGCGGAAGGGAGAAACAAGAGCTGGATGTGAAGAACGAGCTGCAGAAAGCACAGTGTGCTTTGAATGTACATTTTCTGTTTTTTTACCTTTATAGTATATATGTGAAAACAAACTTTCCTATTGTTATTGCTTCATTTCTATTTCTCTCTTGAGTTACAGTTCTCTCTTTATGACATTAATTCTTCTGTCTGTATCAAGTAAACATAATGTAATGAATGAAAGGTTTCATAAACTCAAGTAGGAAACCAGACATGACAACAGAGATATGAGATTTTGCCTTTGTGAAAATCTGACCCCATTCAGACCAAAAACTTTTTTTGTGTCTGCCATTGCTTTTGCAGTGATGTAGCTGGGAAGATCTCTAAATAGAATATTTTTCAAGTATGCCGAGAAGTAAAAACGTGTTTTTTAATTTTTATCCCTTCTGCACGCATGTCCTGATATAAAGTACTTATGAGTCTGAGCAAGTTGTAATTGAATGTGTGTATGGAAAAACTTATTTGGGTACTAAGTATCTTAAAGATTTGATTGTATGTGTGTTCAGAATGTATATCTTACATACTTATAGGTGGATCCAAAAATTATTGAAAATGTAGGTCCAGCTCTGTGAAATAAAAGTTGTAAATAGAAGGGAAAGTAAAAAAAAAAAAAAAAGAAGTTGAATAAAGGCAGAAATGTGGTTTGTTTTGATTCTATGTATTTTTTTAAAAAAGAACTGTATTAGATTTACTGTAATTTTCTAGAAAATATAAACAAATGAAAGGGTCTTTCATCCTTAAATATGGACCCAAAATGTGTTGTTTACTGAAGTGCTGTTTAATTGCTTCCTAAACCTGGAAGGATGTTAGTTGTTAGTAATACTGTTCCAGAGATCAGAAAAGTCTTGCAACTCTTGTTGTTGAAGGTGCCTTACTCTTGACAAGATCGATCTTTTCTCTTGTGCTTGCAGCCTGTAGGGTACATATATTAGGCACGGAACTTCCTATATCTCTTGAAGGCTCATATCAGGAGGAGTCCTGGCAATATAACTAATAGAAAAATACATTCAGCACAACAGTGGTTGCCACCTTCGCTTAGAACAGCTTGGCTAGGAGTTGGCTTCTGTTCCTTTTATCCAGTATTTCAGCGGCTGGAGCGTGCACACTGATCTTGGGAAACTTGAATTGAGTTTTGCTCTCTGGTTTTCTTATTTTGCAGAACAATGGCCTGGAATAGAAGAGTTTGTTACAGCTTGTGATGTGCCACTCTGAGGAGAGAGGGAGGGAGGCAGATGTGTTGTGTCACTGTCCTTAAAAGATGGGGTTTGTGTCTGCCTTTATACCTGGAAAAGCTGATTTTATAGCCTAAGGCTCTGAATCCTAAATTGGCAAAGGAATGACCCATGGGTTTCTTTATGAGCCTTTGCTTCTGATGCTACAGCAAAGATGGTGTCTTAACAGCCAGAAGGGACAGAGACAGTTTTCAGTGAAAAAACACACAGTTTTTGCACTGAACTCTGTTCATTTTTTGTTTCCTCTTCAGTTCATTCTCCTCACGTTTCTCCATTTGCAAATCTGAACAAGAAAACAAAACCCTAGATGTTTGACACACTAGGAAGTAATGCATTAGAAATCTAAAACAAAAAATAGCTGCACAGTTTGTTTATCCTCAATTAAAGGTGGATTTTTCACTGCAGTACAAAAAATGCTCTCCCCCCCCTTTTTGTAAAGAAAGAAGTGTTTTCAATGCAAAATCTTGTTTGAGAACTGTAAACTGCTGAATACCTTACATCCTCAAGTTCAGTGGGAACGCTTTGGAAACAGCTGTAATCTAGAACTCTGAATAGTTTACTGTGGCTACTTTATTCTGTGATCTATCAGAGCTGGGCTGCAGTAATTGAAGCTGAAGTAGCTTAGCCACTGGAACTGCATAAAACAATAGGGGTGAATGTATTTCAACAAAGTATAAGGGTTTGATCAAAGTTCTGTGCATTATCAAAAGTAATTCCCTGTTGTAACAGGAGATTGCCTGCTGATACACATGTTTTTAACAGATACCAAAGCCTATTTTCTATTATTTTTTCAGGAGGATGAACTTCTGTTCAACAGCCCATCCTTCAGTAGAAGTAAGTTCAAAGAAATGTCGAGCGAATGTCGCTAATCCTTTTGAATTAGCAGTGCAAGTTCATGAGGTCACTTGTAAAAATGATGTAATGTGCAGAAAACCTCTAATAACTGAACATATGTTGTATGTAAAGCACGAAGCAAAGTAAACTGAAACACTGACATGAAATCGAGCGGCATGTATTCTGTATCCACATCAAAGGTCTGGGCGGAAGGCATTTGGGACAAGGACATGGAGTTGGTAATGTCTCTATTTTTCTGGCTGTAGCATCAAACATAAATACATTATATTCCAACAGTCTGAACTTGAACCTCTTAAAACAGGTTCAGACTTGAGGAGGTTTACCATTAATGGCATGGTTCCAAATAATTGGGTGTATTTTGCTTGCTTGTTTGTTTACCTCTCTGATCAAGTTTATTGCATTTGTGGATGTGGTGACATGCGTTTAATGGAAACCCATGTATTAAGTACCATTCGACATTTTTCATTTTTTTCCCCTGAATGGACTAAGACGTTGCATGCAAGAATCTGATGTTTGCTGCAGTTGTACGAAAATGCACGAATTCATTCGACATTAGCATGCTAATTTGTAGTAGAGTTAACTATGAATTTATCTTTTTTTTTCTTGACCTAAGCAGAATGCATACCCATTGAACCTGGTGCTTCATGATCTTCAACCCTTTATATTTGCTGCTTAGTTTTCTCTGTAAACCTGTGCTCATAATTAGGATGAAAGTAACTGGAAAAGGAGTGTGAAGACCTCTAAGTTAGCTCTGATTTGGAGGGGCCATGAGGTGCAACTCAGTGCTGCGTAGATAAGCTAGCATTGATACTTGAAGCAGTGGAGCCTAGCTCTTAGCCTGAGTTAGCAAACTCACTTTTCAGGTTGTCTTAATTTGGGAAAGGGCTGTGCAGTCTCAACTATGTCGTTTCCAGGTTTGAAGGTAGCTCAGTGCATCGTAGCTTTGGGCATTTGCATTGCAGTACTTTCTGCAAGATAAATTCCTCTGTGGTTTCCTTGGAGGAGGGACAAAACATTGCCTGCTCCTGGAAATAAGATGAGATTACATTGTCTGCAAGATGGGTCCTGTTGCTTGAGTGCATATGCAGCATGGAATGACTGATTCGTTGCTTGCCTGTGCTGGATGTACCCATTTTATATCCCCGCAAAATGAGTATAAAACCCGTGACTTACACTGGGAGGTTTTTAAGTACGCTTCACTTCTGTATTTATGGCTCTGTCTATGTTTCTGAGTTTAGTGGAGCTTCCAATGCAAAGCAGCTCTGGCAGGCAGCCCAGAGAGGCTGCCCAGTCTGGATAATGGGTGGACTGGGATTCTTACTGCCTTGCCCTGTACCCTAGTATCTAGTCATGATGCACACCATACGTGTATGGACAGAAACGGTGAGTGAAGACCGTAATATTCTGCCGTTGCTTAAAATTGAATAGTTCTAGAAATTTACGCTATATATGCATGCTATACCTGTTTCTCAGATGTAATTGGCAGTTTAACTGAGGACCTTTGTACAATAAAGTTTGTAATTTGATTTATTTTGACTGTCAGCTGTGGTGATCTGTTAGAAAATCACTCTGAAGTAACTCAGAAAATATTTCTCAGGAAATAAGTCTATTGTTATCTTCACGGTATCAGTGTTATTCTCCATGCTCAGGATGAACAAAGAAATAAATTTATGTTCGCTGGGATCACTTTCTTTTTTTCAAGTGGAGGAAGAGCAGAGTGTCTCCAAAACAGCTAAGCATTGCCATGTGCAGAATATGTGTTTGGAGAGTAGAGCTTTTCACCCATCAGCTGTCCTTAAACACATCAGCTGGAATTAAGTGGCTGAGGAGTCAGTAACATTAAAATGCAGAGGGAGATGCTGACATTGGCATAGAGTGATTTCTGGTCCCTTCATGCAAAGTGTACAATATTACCCCCCCATAATGAGAAGCAGATCCTCACCTCCCAGCTGTCCCCTGTACTCTTGCTCACGTTCTTATATTAGTAGCGTGGGCCAGGCAGTGAAAACTTCATTTCCCATAATATCTTCAAGGAAATCCATGGGATTATCACCACCTGTTACCACTGTGCAGCACTCGGATGCTGTTCCAGTCTGTGAGGTGAGACAGAAAGTAAATGCAAATGTGAATGACAGTCGCAGGAGTGGATGCCTGCAAGAGAGAACCTTGCAGATGTGATTTCCTGCCTCAGGATCCCTACCCTGGGTATCGCAGAACTCTGCGCTTCAGTCCTTGTTCTTCCTCTGTTTAGTTTCCCTCTTCATCTTTGTATACCTTTTGTCATCTCACCGTGCCTCACCAATGCTTTTTTGCTCTCTTGTTTTCAAATTGTTTTCATAACAAAAACCCGAAATTCAACCAACCAACCAACAAAAAGTTGAATTTATTGTAACAAATCTGAAGGTGCAGGCTCTGAATACTGGTGAGGCGTACGCTGTGGGTGGGATTCAGGTGCCTAAGCATTGAGCTCTGCTGTGCTCTGGAAGATGCCCCAGGGCAACTCACTTGGGCCTGCATTTGCCCAGAAGGGCACGAGGTCCTGCATCATTTGACAGCCTTGAGAAGACATTTTCACGTGCCCCCAGGCAGCTGAAATGCCACTGGCCACCCATGTTTACACAACTGAATCTCACCCGCAGTGAGGCATTGCACTCTGTACAAAGGTTGAGAGAAAGTTTCCTGATGAGTTGGGGTTTTTTTGACAGAAAAGTGGGGTTTATTTATACTTTTGTGTGGTATGTGCCTTTCCTGTGGGCAGAATTCCCAACGTAAGCTTGGTTGTTCAGCTCACGGCATGCATGCACCCTGCCAGAGGGGAAAGAAACATTTTCCAATCAGTTTCATAGCAGCAGCAGCAGCAAACACCGGAGACTCCCTGCACTGTTGTACATTATCGCTGCTTATGAAGCCTCGCATTTATAATGGAATAATATGCTGTTTGTGGCATGGTTTCCACTGTTTGTGAATCCTACTTTTTGCCAGAAAAAAACAAAATGGGAACAATTAGCAGAATAACAAGCAACAGCAGGAACGTTTTGTCTTCCTATCATAAATCCAAATTGTTACGAGTTCATCTGGAAGTTGAATAATTGTGTCTTGTTTTCTTTGTGATCTTAGGGCAAGTAATGAGAAGGTAAAGAAGACTTGAATGTTTTAAAATAAAAGCGAATATATTCCTGGAAGTATATGGAACAAATTGCTGTTTGGGCCTTCTCTTTTTGTTCTCTGCTTTGCCTTGTGCAATCTTTGTGGAGAGTGCATAAGGATTTATTTAGGAATGCAACCGTCGTTCCTCTGATGATCTCCGCATGGGGGCAGAGGTCTGTCTGTCTATCATTTTTGCTGAGTGGGGGTATTAATTTTGAAAAGATCTGAGTAAGAGACAGCTTATATGTTTCTGATATTTCTTAATGTGGTTATGGTGGCTTGGGCTTCCCTCCTGTCTCTGAGGGAGGGGATTTTCAGAAGTGATCTGCTGGCCAGGCTCTGTTCCTATTAAAGACATCAGGGAGTCTCTCCTGGGTGTAATGGGAGTTGAAATTTGACAATAATAATCAGTCTTTTTAAAAATCTCATTATTCATAATTTTGTAGACAGCATGTAGAATAGCTGAAATGAAATACTTGGTATAGAGGCAGCCTGTCAGTAGCTGCTAAGAAAACACATATGCCTGAATTCTGCACTGAGAAAAGTAGGTGCTGGCGTGTGCTGACCAAAAGTACCGCTTGACAGTTTTCATTGCTGAGCAAGAATGGAGGGAAGAGGGAAACGGAGAGTAGAATATGTGCTGAGAACATAGATGCTTATCTCAGAGAGAACAAATAATAATTGCTTTTTGTTTTGTTACATATTTAAGCATATTCTTGATTTCGGTATTCTCCTGTTTATTCTATTAGAGTTCTCCCATCTGTTGCTATGATTTATTCCACAGTATGCTTAAGCAGCATAGAATAATAGAACAGTTTGGGTTGGAAGAGACCTTAGAGATCATCAAGTTCCACCCCCCCTGCCCTGGACAGGGACACCTCCCACTAGATGAGGTTGCTCAAAGCCCCATCCAGCCTAGCCTTGAACACCTCCAGGGATGAGACATCCACAGCTTCTCTGGGCAACCTGTTCCAGTGTCTCACCATCTTCACAGTAAACTTCTTTCTCGTATCTAATCTAAATCTCCCTTCTTACAGTTTACAACCATACCCCTCATCCTATCGCTACACTCCCTGATAAAGAGTCCCTCCCCATCTCTCCTGTAACCACCTTTAGGTACTGGAAGGCTGTTATAAGGTCTCCCCAGAGCCTTCTCTTCTCCAGGTATCATGCATAGTTGAAAAATATTGGTATAATTTATACAATATATGAGTAAAGGATGTTGGTGGTGGAAGTCCACCTAAGTTAAGTAGAACAGGTAAAGTACAGAAGAGATCTTAAAGTGCATTTTGTGTTTCCTTTCAGTCATGTTTTATTAGATATGACATTGATTGAAGTTATTCTGCTTGCTTGAAGATTACACTAGCAATATTTTATCTGTAGCATAAAACATAATATGGACGTAATATGCATAAGTAGTGCTTGTCCCTAAGGAGAAATTAAAAGGAGAGCAAGAAGACATCCTTGAAGCACTCATGGTTTTTGCTGAAAGGAACAGGATTTATATCCATCTGTTATATCAGTACACTTTATATAGCTATTTCAAGCCTATTGGATGTTGTTAGTCCCAAGCAGATTTTTTTTTTTTTGAGAACTGCAACAAGGTGTTATAAGGGCCGTTCATTACAATGTAATGCTTTTCTGGCAACCTGTGATAGGACAGATGAAAAATATGCAGATGATCAGGCCTCAGGCATGTATTATTCCTTGAACATAACTTTTAACACCCAGTTTATGAAACCCATTTGACCTTTCTGTACATTTTATGGAATTCTGGTAGTGCAGTCTGACACCATGAGTTTTTGCTATCTTTTGAAATTTAGTTAGGAAAGCTATTAGCTGGAAATCCCTGATATGGTTTCCTATTTTATTTATTTTGGGATTACTGTAATCAGATAAGTTTTCAAATTGTCTTGGACAGTGCCTATATTGAAGTATTTCTACTATAGCTATTCAACTATCATCGGTATTTGTCAGTCATAGTTCCTCTTTAACACAATATTGCATTTCTAGCTTATCTGGGTTTTTTCTAGTCTGCCTACATACATAATGATGTAAATGTCAGCTGTTTCATTCGTATTATTTATATAGGAAAATGGGATGTTTATGAGTCTATATTGGTATATTTCCTAGGAAATGGATGAGGGGAGGAGTTTTGCTTTTTTCGGCATTTGGCCTACAGATGTTTTTATTAATCAAGTTACTCTTCCAGGAACACTTTTTGTCTTTATTTGCTGCCTTGAAAGGGAGGGAGAAGTGATGCTGAATTTCAGAGTTGCTCAATTACATTTATCTTGTAAAAAGTTTCTGCACTTGATTGGAAGTTGCTGTCACAAATGTGAATAAAAGAGGGAGAGATAATCACTACTTTGCAATAATGAAAAATGTAATTGCAGAGTCAGTGCTACTGGCTAAATAAGCCAAAAGAGAGCCCAAAAAAATGTGCTAATGCTGCAGAATTTGGTTCTGGATGCCAAAACTGAATTTGATCTTCCCCATTGGTATTCTAGTATAGTATTCTAATTCTGTCTCATTTCAGAGAGAACTGTGGCATTTTGATTTATTTTTGGTATGCAATCTACGTTTTCCTGAGCTAAGCAGAGTTTTGGGGAAGGATGCAAGATCTTTGTCAGAAGACATTGTTCCCAAGTCCCAAAACAGTCCTCTGCTTATAAAAGAGACCAAGGCGTGGACTGACATGTAGGTCTTTTTTCCATTAGACATTGTGGCAGTAAAATATTACCTCTGTCAGGGAAACAGGAGAAAAAAAAATAAAATCCAAAATCCACAATTGACCACCTCTAGTCACAGCTATAGGTCCTTGCTGTTCCATCTGACTGAAGCCTGGAGCTGCTTAATGCAAAAGCTGTCAGGATTATCTTCACCATAGCATGGCTAAGCTGGGAAGTGGAGAACTAGTTCATCATCTCTCTCCTGGATGGCTTACTCAGGGGAGTCCCTGAGGTCCCAGCTGGGATTTAAATCTTACTTGCTTTGGTGACAGCTCTGTCTGTTAGCAGTGGTGGCAGTCTCTGGGAATCATTCCTTCATGCTCACAAGGGCAGTTTCTTCCTTGTGGTTAATTGCATTGAAATGAATTAAGTACTAAAGCAGAGTTCAGCAAGGAAACACACACCTTTTAAAAATGAAAGAACATTCACTTACTTATACCGATCCACTGTGATAGCCCTTAAAAAAAAAAAAAAGCTAAATTAAAAAACCTAATGTCTTGGAACCATGTAACTCATGGCTCTCATGATGACTTGTGGGCATAGAGCATATTTGGGATGGGATTGTTGTGACAGATGTGACTTGCAAGGCAACATAGTGACCGACATTTGGGAAAAGAGATTTTTGTATTCTTTGACCCTGAACTAATTTACACGCTTACAGGGACTGCAGACCTACTGGTGCTGACAACAGATGGCTCGGAATATTCTCACAGGAGAATGTGAAGTAAAAAGGGAGATGGATAATTACATTCATGCTCTTGGCCGCAAAGTCCAGAGTTGTTACAGGCTGCAAAGCAATGCAAAGAAAATAGTTGACCACAATAGTTGTGGAGCAGTAACAAGGTGAAACTGCATTGCCCTTCACAGAATTGATAGAGTGTTTTCCACTCTTTAGAATTTGCTTTGGAGTAAAGGAAAAGTCAGAGAGTCCTTAGGTGTTCATTAAAAATGTTGTTAATTCAACTAGTTAGTTGGGAATGAAACAGCCCCACAGATCTAAGAACAACTGTCTTGTGCTTTATTAGTTTATGTTTAGAAGTTTATGCTTCCTCCCATTCATTTTGGTCATTTTGCAGAATATATTCAACGAAGAAATTGAAACTTTGTGCAATTGGAAGCATTTCCAGATGGGTTCTGTGTTACAAGTGGGAATATACTCTGTGGGATAATAGTGGGAAGGGATATAGATCTCAGTGTACAGAAATAAAGAGTATAACTATGGCTTGAAAGTCCATTTAGCATAGGTGGTCGTAGTAAATTCCCAGAATAAACCTGAAGGGGTGGAATGTGCTCTGAAAGTGATGCTTCATTGTCACATATCGTTACTGCTAGTGCCTCCCTCCAAATAAAATTTTAAAGGAGGCAGGAAATGTGGAGTGACAGTACACTAAGGAATGCCTTGCCACCTCTGAAGTCACATGGCAAAATTTCTGCTGGAGAATTGATCTGTTTTGCTTCTAATCTTATATATGTAGAGCTGGGAAACACATATAAAGGGTATTACAGAACACAGCATCAAAAGAAAACCCTGATGCATTGACTCTACAAGCTTCCTCTAGGGAATTTTACAGAAACCGTAGCTTCATATCTCATTGCATGTGTCTAAATAAATATTAAAGACAATCATTTTGCATAAGATATGCTACAGTACAACAGCAAGATGATTAATTTATTTGCCCCTGGCAAAAGCATTTCATGGCTGTAGACATCTTTCTCCTATTATTTGTTATAGTGTCTTGACTTTTTTTTGTGTATTGTTTATCCAACAGTATTTACACAGGAGCTCATTTGTGAGTGGTTTTAACATTTTTAGATGTTGAAGTTGGTATATGTTTAACATACATGCAGATTAGTTTGGAAAAGGAGGGCAAGATGCACAGATCAAAACTGGCTGTAAACTGCTGCTGAATTCACAACAGGGAGTTGGACTTACATGGGTTTTAATGCTTCAGATTCCTCCCCAATCCTTTTCTTTCCCCTGTAGCAATATCCAGCAAAAACACATCTTATTTCCCCTTGCTGAGACAGACCTAAGCATTCCCTTTCTTTGAGAACATCCAAATTCCCTTAGGCAGACTCAGGAATGTGTAATTTTAAAAAAAAAGTATGGAAGGAAAAGAAAAAGAAGTTAGTTGCAAGGGTAATCCTGCACTCATAACCAATTCCAGAAAACAGAGGCAAATATAAAATGACCTCTGAATGTAAAAACTTACTTGGTAGGTAGGTATTTGCACTGATAGGTATTTGTACATGTACATATTTGATAGATAAGCATTTGATTTGCACTTCATAGATGTATATTACTAAAAAATAGGTGTTTTGCCATCTTGTCTTGCAACAGATACTGCTTTTGTGGAAATGACAAATGTATACATCTCTGATTATCTAATCAGAAAGAATATTCTTGGATATTTTTCTGCTCCCTCAAGAAAAAATGAAGCATCCTTGTTCATGTCTTGAACATCCTGTGAAAGGAAAAGGTAATGTTTCTAGTGTGTGTAAGTTCTCATTTTGTTATGGAAAATGTTGGAGGCCTTTTTCTGTTCTGTAGCTACCTCTGTTCTGCTAGTAAATGCCAGAACTTCCCATAAATGTTTTCAGAAATTAACCTCATGGCCTTTCCTCCCACATTTCCCTTTAGAAGTCAATTGGCTGCAGGATGGGTCTTTAGGTAGGGAAGAAGGGCTGCCAGATTCACAGCTGTGCAGATATCCTGTGCCCATGTGTGCAGAACACTTCAAATAGTGGCACCCAGGGTATGCCAGGGTTGGTTCAAGGTGCACAGAAAATAGTTCACACCATTCTAGTGAGGATTGCTAGCCTGGGCAAACATCTGATGTTATCCTGAAAGGGATGCAGCTGGTTATTGATCATAATTTGGCCCAATTTTCAAGGTCAGTCAATCAAATCCCAAAATCTTGTGGGATGAGCATCAGCTAGAATTTTTTTGTTGTTGTAGTTTCATTGCATTATTTGTGCTTTGTGCTTCTGGTCTAAGCTGAGATGAAGGGCTTAACAAGCCATAAGGGAACATGGCATTAGGAGTTTTGGTACTGATCTGATGTAAATGCATCTTTTACTATATCTGTTAATGAACAAGAGACCAAAATGAGCAGAGGCCAAAAGTAGGAAGAACTTTAAAATAGCAAGACTGCTATTATGTATTTTGTGTGCAGAAAGGACTAACGAGACTCTTCCTCAGTCTTGTTTGCCTGCTCAGGTTGCTTTTTTCATAAATTCATCTGTGACCCAGGAGAGCCATGGTGACAAAGATTCTAAGATTGTTCACAGAGTCATTCAAACCCCAGGGCAATGTTTGTTCTGTTTCTAACAAAGGCCAAGGTATTGGATTATAACATAGTCCCTGCCATAAATTTAGTGTTTCCTCTCTTTAAAACTATCAATTTAGGTCGTACTGCCATTGTGTTCCTTCAAAAGTCTTTACAACTGAAACTCTTCCAGAAGGCGAAAAATTAAATTTCCTTCCTGAGAAGGACTGAGAGATAAAATCTGCCTTGTTTCCTGTTTCTCTTCAAAAAACCTAGTATTGGATAAAATTTGCCAATTGCACTTTAGTTGGTAATATTTGCATCATGAACTGTTAAAGCTTTAATTCATCATCCTCAGATGAGTTCTCTTGATGCTATGAACGTTATTTTAAATACGGCTTTGTATATCAGATTAAAAAGAAAAGTTGCTGTGACAATGAGAAATGCACATGTAGTACCTGTCTAAGTACTTTATACTTTATGACTCTGGGCACATTCCTGTTTCCTGGTCATTCCCTGTCTTCTTCTTTTGTCTGACATGAAGAGCAAACAAATCAGAGAAAGAAAGATGTTTCCCCTTTATTAAAGCCCTGTCCAAACTAGAAACACTGCAATGACTTTGTAATTAGTCACAAACTGTAGAGTTTTTGACTTGTTACTGGGTGCTGGAATTGCAGTTCTTGGATGCGTTCCGAATTACTCCATTGCGTAAGACATGTGAAGGTGATGTTCTCCTTCCAGCAAGTTTTCAACTTGAAACGATACAGCAGAAGTGGAGGTGTGAAGTAGCATCACAAAATGAGTTAAAGAATGATAAAAAGATTCAGTTACTGAATCTGATGTGTAGACTTGCACACACAGTGAAAAGTTGGGTTTTTTTACCAAAGCTGAAAAATTTGCAAGATTTTCTAAAAATATTCCTTTAGTTGTGATTTTGTGAAACGGATGTGTAAAGCAGATAAACTAACACTTAAAACAAGTAGTGAACATAATGCTTCAGCAGACACAACTGTGGGAGAAGGAGACTATTTTTCTATGTCAGTGATATTCCTGAAATACAGTAGGTGCAGTTATTTTCATATTTGGTAGTTATTAACATTTCTGAAGCAGTTGAAGCAACTGGCTTGACTCTAGTGTACTCTTTGAAATGATAGTGTTTTGTAATCCTGTTGTTTGGTGATGAATATTTGCACATTTTCTTGGACTTGTTCCAGTAATTTACAAGGAGATGCTTTGTAGACTGTGGAAAACCCCAGAAAATTTCTTGGCTGGGTTTACTCAGACAAACTGAAATAAACCTTCAATTCAAAGATATGATACATGCTATTCTTGTTCTGAAGCTGTACCTTCATCACATGTGACCTTGCTGTTTGATGATTTGGCGCAATGCCACAGCATAATTCAATGATCCACTGAAAATCGTGATTCTTTCATGTGGAAAACAATAAAAAGCATATGGTATCAATTATACTTCACTATTTCTCTGAGAATTCAAGCACCAGAAATAAAAAACACTGTCTGAAGACTTTGAATTTCCATTAACCGGAAACAGTTGGTATAAATTATTTTTACTGAAACTGCTCTACCAGGCCTGGGTAATAAAAGAAAAAATAACATTGGCATTTGATTGACTTCATAGGTGCAAAATATGTCATGCTCAGAGGGAGCATAAAATTCCAGGTTGGGCAGTGGAATCATTTTATTGAATACCATATTTGTCATGGAGAAGCTTGGAAGAATGGGTTTCTTTTTACCTTAATTTCTACTGCACCTCTACAGAGTCACAGTGATTTGTGTGTTTACTGGATAATGAATGTGATGAGTAGCTATGGTAAAAGTAGGAGTAAGGATGGAGGGTTCAAAAATAATAAGACTTTGGGTGGAAATCAAAGCTGAGTTATTCAAAGAAACAGTTTTACTAACAATGTATTTCTAAAGCATGGCTTGGATCTGGGTTTTAGAAATTTCAGAGCTGTGTGTATTTCGGTGCCTTACTGTCCCAGTGAGCATTTTCATTATAACTGACTTTACGGAAGTCAATTACTGTGCAAAGAGAGTGCTTTTGTTTCTTTTTTTCTTTAATTTAAGATAAATTACTCTCAGAATCTAGGATAGTTCTGATGTGGCAACATCTCCAGTCAATTGCAATCAAATTTATATTACACTGTGCTTGTCTTAGTGCCAGGGTTTCTCTCTACTGCTTACTACCACATTTGGTAAATAGCATTTTTTTCTATAGTTTCTCTAATAGGAACAACTCTATAAAAGTAGTAGTGTGTACTCAAGTAGAAGCTTAAACTAAGCTGATAATAGCTCTCAGAACTTAAACACAATGCATCTGGAATTATTATGTAAAGCAAGAAACAAGTCAATAAAATGCTTGTTAATCAGAAATTAAAATAGGAAAGCAAGTTAACTTTCAGACTTCTAAATTTTGTACATGAGGAATAGACTCTTATCCACATTAAATATGACTTAAATCAGTAGGGTTGCTTGTGTAATTAAATACTGCCTAGCG
>JAOXJM010000033.1:5863318-5885473 GCA_026413425.1 Tringa solitaria | reverse complement strand
CCACAATTCTGTGATTCTGTGAAATGTAATGTGCAAGCATAAAAAAGGAACCGCATAAGCAGGCAATAATGCTATAGAGAAGGATGGAAAGGAGATTTTAGTGAGTCAAAAAATCAACTAAGTGATGCTGTTACAGAAAAAAAAAAAGTAATTTTTATTCTGGGTTATGTTATTAGATGTGATTTGTTAAAATGCATGTGTAACTGTGCTGAGTAGTGCTAGAAGCTTATTGGGAATATAGTGAATAAGCACATTTAAGGTAGAGAAGTCAGAGCTCAGAGGAAAGTGTTAGGTCAATATGGGGGTTAGAAAAACTTGAGGATTTTGATTTGTTTTAGAGAGGATAGAAGACTGGATTGGTCCAGCTTTTCTCTTTTGTTAAAGCTGGATGTAAGAAGGATAGAGCTGACTGGTTCTGCATGTCCCCTAGGGACAGAGAATAAGTAATTTTCAGGAAAAAGACATTTTGATGTCAGGAAGAGCTGATCTCCTGAAACAGACAGCTGTTCAAGATGGCTGTGGAGTCTCTTCCTTTCGAGATTTTTAAAAACAAGGCAGACGAGTATCTCCCGGGAGTGCTGGGATATTCTTTCCCTGACTGGGGAAACTACTTGGCACCTTCTCTCTGTCCATGTGCCTGCTTTCTTCCAAGGGTGAACGGAGTATGGAGGAAGGCAGTAAGCATGCATAGGGAGTGCACTTGCTTCATGGTATTGCTTCAAAGTCAAACTTTGGCCTAAAACACTCTAATTTAACAAAAGTTAAATAATAGTCATAAGATGAAATGATATGTAGGTTAAAACAGACACATGTTGAACTAGTACTGACATTGTGGACTGGAAAATAATTTTGCAAATACAAAATGTTGACTGTATTTCAAATCAGGGAAATTCTTCCTTCTTAAATGTGCAGTTTCTACATGATGGCAGCATTGATTAGTTGTTCAGTCTGGGGAAGAGGAGACTGAGAGGAGACCTTATTGCTCTCTACAAGTACCTGAAAGGAGGCTGTAGAGAGGTGGGGGTTGGTCTCTTCTCCCAAGTTACAGATGATAGGACAAGGGGTAATGGCTTCGAGTTACTCCAGGGGAAGTTCAGGTTAGATATTAGGAAATATTTGTTTACTGAAAAGGTTGTCAGACATTGGAATGGACTGCCCAGGGAGGTGGTGGAGGCACCATCCCTGGAGGTGTTCAAGAGTGGAGTTCACATGGTGCTCAGGGATATGGATTAGTGTTGGGTTGTGTTTTGTGTGGGTTTTTTTTTTTTTTTTTATTTGGTTGGACTAGATGATCTTAAAAGGTCCCTTCCAGCCTAGGTGATTCTGTGATTGATTTCTGGATTTCCTTTGCGTTGTTACATTTCCAGGATTGTGGTAAACAAAAAGGTCATCGTAAACTGTTCAAGAAACATGAGCTTTGTGGGGTTAGAGATGTCATCCTGATTGCCTACAATTAAATCCAAGAAATAGAAGTCTCACCCTTTCCAGCTTGTTATTGGGCAGCGAGCCCAATGAAGTAATTCTCCTTGGATTATTCAGCCAGTTCTGAACGTATGAATAGATTTGATGACTGCATGCTGTGGGGTTTTTTTGGTGTTGGTATTTTTTTTTTATTTTATGGATTTTATTCTGACTAGAGGCTATACAGTATGTTATACTACCCATTGGGCTTGGCTGCAGAGTCAAGCTTGGAGAGCAGTGTTGTTTTTTTGCCAATTTATTCAGCCTACAGTCACTCATCCTACAACAGCTTGTCAGCTCTACTGAAAAGAGCCAAATAAGACTTTACCATAATGTTTCTTCCCCTCTCCCTTGCAAAAGACAGTAAGCTTCTTGAATCAAATTGGGCAGAAGTTCTTGTGATACAGGGCCAAGAGGTCTGTTAATATCTCTGGTGATCAGAAGAGGCAGTTTGGTCCTGTTAACCATTGAGTGCTGAAGAGGAGCCAGGAAGAAAACAATTCTTTCTCGTGGAGTTACAGGAATGTTCCGCTCGTAATGCATCTATGTTTGTGTGAGCTTCAGCAAACTAAATGCAGGAGGAGACGTAATTTTCACCATTGTGCTGCAGCAAAGAGAAAAAGCATCCTAAGACCACAGAATGAAGGCCTACTGAACTACAGAGGAGGAAAAAATGCTCTTAGGAATAAAATCCTCCAAAGGCATCCATGCAACACATGGGGTCATTGTCCAATACAAGCTGAGAAGAATGCTTATGAGAAACACTCTCAAGATAGCCCATAACACTTTGCAGGAAAAGTGCATTTCACGATGAGGTTGCTCTAAACACACTGCCAGAAACAAAACAGAAACATCAGCAAGAAGAATGAGAGATAACAGTAGAAGCAAACCTAGCATCTGTGTTTAGGGAAAGACTGACTACCTATAGCTCTTCACACCTTAGATATCTCAGCATTCGTATGGAGGACCATACAGAGCTAATTAGTATCGGAATCCCACACATTAATCCTTGGCAACTTGACTTCTTTTACGTACATTGTACACTCTTCAGAGTTGGAACATTTTGAATTCTTTAGTAAAGGAACCCAAATCACGGCTTTCTCCACCTTTTGCAGTTTCCGCTTCTGAGAACCCATTGCATACTGATTTTGAAGTTGTGCATTTTAGCATGACAAAATACCCACTAGTTCATTTTGTTTAAGCAGACATCTTAAATGCCAGGGTGCTGGACAAGTTAAGGGGACAGCAAAGAGTCTGCATCTGGCTACTCCAGCCATGCCAGTGATGGAACAGAACAGGAAGTGGTGAAAGCACAACAATAATTGTACCAGAATAAGAACAGGACCATCATACAGATCTAGACCATTCTTACAGCTCTAAAAATAGGTACATAATCACAATTAAAACCTCATATTCTAACTTAATTTAGGTTCTCCTAGAAGAGCCGCAGATGCTTTCATCCCACAAATTGCATTGCCTGAGGAAATCTTCAGGAGTTGTATTTATCTGCATTGCCCACTAACCATGACAACACATGTGGCTGGGAAGGGTTTTGTGTTGTGGCCAGACAACACAACAACTCATCTCTCCCTCTCCTCTCTCTGCCTCCCAGTCTCAGTCCCACTGGAGCTTTTCTTTCACGTTCTGCTGCCAAATTTTTGTTTCTCTCCTGTCAGGCGTTCTGCTTGTAAATTGCCAGAGCTCTCTTTTCTTCTAAGTGTTCACTTTTCTTTCTTCTCTCTAGTCTTTTCCCTTTCATTTCATGTTAAATTCTTTTCTGTGTCTCATTTTTTTTCCCCTCTTGCCATCGTCTACAGCTTTTGCTTGCAAATTTCAGTAATTACAATTTGTTGGTGTATGTGTGATGTTTCCTTTTGCTGTGACTGATGTAGATTGCCTTTTGGAACAAATATCAATGCAGTTTGTGCTTCTGGGTAACAACTATAATATCCTCATGAAAAAAAAATCTCAAAAGTTTTATATCCTAGGAAAACACAGAGATGTGAATTGATTTTAGTATTTTCAAACTACGTTTACTGAAAATTAAATTCTTTTCCATAAACTTCACAAGTTACTGTGAAGGAATATTGGTAGAGGAAAAAATATTTTAGGGGTAAAGTTTTCTGCAGTATTATATATTGTGCTGCTTTTCACAAATGAATTAGGGGGCTTTGAAGTGTTCTGTTAAGCTGAGAGCAAATACAGCATGAGAAATGGTGTATTCTCTGTAAATGCTGAGATATGTGTATTTTTAACACCAAGTACACTGTAATCAAACTGCTTCCTATCAGTTGTTGAAAACAACTTTCTCCATATTTGAGTAATGCTTTGTATTCATTTATTTATCTAGGATGAGGAATAGCAGGAACACAAGAGATTTTCCTGGGAATGCATCCAAGAAGTGCTGGTGGAGGCTTTC
Source organism: Tringa solitaria (assembly GCA_026413425.1). Taxonomy (NCBI): domain Eukaryota; kingdom Metazoa; phylum Chordata; class Aves; order Charadriiformes; family Scolopacidae; genus Tringa; species Tringa solitaria. The sequence goes on along the minus strand of JAOXJM010000033.1, from coordinate 5,881,593 downwards.
TAGTTAATCAGTTTGTCAAAAGGAGTACTTTTTCCAGCATGCAACATTATTCACTTAATTTTTCATTAGGCCTTTTAATGTGAATACTATTAAAGCAACCAGCTGTGATATGGAAATGTTAATTTATGCCAGATCACTTGAAAGTCCTGACTTTTCATCTGTGCAGCAACAAACTGAACTGTAGGTCCTGCGTGTTGCTAAACGATAGCAGCCACAAGGCAGCCCGGCCGAGGGAAGGCGGTTGAACTGCACCCTCCCCCAAACACCACACACTTACTGCAGTCGTCCTTAAAGTTTGCTTTCTGTTCGTATATCATAAGTGAGTGTTACTCATAAAGGATTTGAAGTCCCCCAAGCATATGTGTCCACTTCCACCATTAAAGTGGATTCAGGTGCTTGGCATGGCTGTCTCCAGGCAGACTTTCCTTAAATAATTGATAGCTGCAGTCCCGCTGCCCATGGTTCCCTGTCTGGATGTACTCACGTTGTGTTTATAGGACTTTTGTATGAGCCGCTGGCTGACAGAGCGTGTGGTAAGGGTCTCACACTTTCTTTTATTAATGTGACCTATTTTCACGTTCTCATGTGACAAATTATGCCAAATGAGCTTTCTTGCACCTACTATATGATACGATGAGAAATTTGTGCGTCAACGACAGCTGTCCTAAAAATGTTGTAAAACTTTTAGTGGTGTGAGGCACTGGGATTTGATTGCCAGAAAATGTTGAATGAAAAAAGGAGAGAGATATATTAGAAATAAACCTTTCAAAAATTAACTATGAAGAAATATGCTGCATTTTGACTTACCTGTTTTCTTAAGAGATATAGCTATAGCATTCCTGTGTCGTGTTACTACACTGAAAATCTTGTTACAAGCAAAAGGCAACATATCACAGGAATTGAACGAAGAACTTACCATTAGTCTAGTTAATATTTTGTTACTCCTGTCAAACTCACCTAATTAGTTCAAAAAGGCCTCATAAATGATATGATAAAAATGTTATAGAAGAAAGTATTCCCATTATCTACCCTTTTTCTCTAGCTTTATGTTCACTCTCCGTCTGGGTGCTCAGGGCATGGTTTTGGTCTTCCTCAAAGAGAAGAGGGTGTATATAAAGAGGTGTCAGCATACTGAGGACAAAAAAGGATATTTGTTATGCAGTGACTACCAATTTATTCCCTGGGTCCTCCCTCTTATGCTTTATAAACAGATAGGAAATTTGTCATTTGCTTTAGGCACAGATTTGTATAGTTAGTGAGACCAGACTTAGCAAACAAAGCAAAACATTGCACTGTCTAGGCCGTTGACAACTTTAAAGAAGGCCTTGATGATATAATTCAGAACAATTTGTTGGCTTTTGCAATTTTTTCTTTGGAAGGTACCAGAGACTACTCATATCTAAGGAGTACAATATTGACATTTGAATGTAAAACAGCAAACAAGCATGGTTTGTGTCTGTTTTGAAGCTTTCCCTTTGTCTTGTGGATCCTTTTAGTGCCTGTATGCCTACTTGCTCTATTGAAAAGCTGCAAAGTGTATGGGGCTTCAGTGCTTTCCTGCCAGGAGGGTGGCTTCCAAGTGGACAGCAGTCACATATTTAAGCATCCTAGAGTTCTGTCCCTTAATTTACTGCGGGACCAGAATTTTACTACATTCAGATTGCTGCCTTCTTTCATGTTTGGGTTTGGTGGTTGGTTGGTTGGGGTTTTTTTTTAATGCATCCATTTTTCACTGAAGGCCACAATCAATTCAGGTTAATAAAATTTTTGTCTGCTCTAATCTTTCTCCTTCAGGGCGAGTAAACTAGAGAATCAAACTAAGTTGTAGCTGATGTGCTATCCTAATTCATGGTTTGCACTCTACTTTAGAAACAAAAGTATCACATAGGATGGGTCTCAAATTTAATTCCTTATGTTTGACACGGACTTCAAAAAAGGTACTGGCAGGTCCCAGCAGATGTGATATGGTCACATTCACTGTTTTTCTGTGGAGGTTATGAGTGCATGGAAGATGTGGTGCCCTTGAAAAACCCATTAAAACAGAAGGAACGCTATGAAAAGATGGTATTTTGCTGGGTCAAATTTTGAAATATGCGTTTAGATCTTGAGAACACACTTGGCATGTGAAGGGGAAATGAATTTGCCTATTTGACCGATTCTGCCCAGTGCAGCAGCACACTTGCCCTCAGTGAGGGTCTATGGAATCGTCCATATTCTGTTGCTGGCTCTGAGGTGTTTCCAGTCTGAGGGCAGAAAGAGAGGGGGTTGTCCTGGGAGAAGGAAAATGAGATACCCTTTACAGGCCCATTTTGGTCATTGGTTGGCATGGAATGAAGATGAGTCTTTAAAAGACACTTGTCTTGTGTGAATTCTGTGAGGGGAAAGACATGGAGTGGTCGTACGAGAGTGTGATGAACAGATGGACAGGGTGATGGATTTGGAGGGACAGGCCAGTGTGAAGCTTGATGGTTGGTATAAATAGTGGGGGAAAGAGCCGTGTCGGGTTTTCAAGTGGCTGGTTTGTGCGTGGTGGCAGAGGAGCATCTGACAGGTAGATTTGAATGGGGAAGGGACACGTTCAAATACCAAGCAAGGGTGGCAGCTTGTGCTTGGTACATCTTATGTGCTTTTCGGGAAAGGGGGGGGTGGGGGCAAGAAAGGCACCTTGGAAAGGCAGGAAAAGGAGTGACACAGTAGCTAGGACAGAGTAATGATATGAAAAAGAAACTAGTGGTGGGGGTGCAATGTAAACAACCGCCCTCAGAGTTGTCGTGGAAGAGCAATTGATAGATAGATTTCATAGATGGAGGCCCTGGGTTTTATATTACAGGTGAGCAGTCTCCTACTGGATCTGCAGAATCCCTGAGGGGGCAGGGGCAAGGAAGAGGAAATGAAGACATGTCAAATATGAAAAATCATAATTTAATGTTTGGCTGCATTGTTGTCCAAGTCTGTCTGTCGCAGTAAGAAACCTGTATGACAAGCATGGATTTGTAATGAGAAGAGGCTACTATATCAAATCAACCTTCTCTGCTGGTATGTCTGAGAGAAAGCAAGCTGGCTAGATGCAGTTGCTCTGACATGTATTCCCACTTCTAATTAGAAATATTTTATTACCCACATGCCTAATAGAATCTGGGAGAAATTATTGCAACAGTGTATTGTTACAATGTATTGCAAGACCACAGTGGACTAATACTTTTAAACTTTAAACATTCTGCATCTGATCTAATATTGCAGCTAATCCATCAAAAATTGATCTTGAAGTCTTTCAAAAATGGCTGATGTTGGTGTAAATGCTTATAATAGATGCTAGCGTTGCTTTGCTGAATAGGGAAATGCTATTCTGTAAGTCCTGAAGGTGACAAAAACAGATGAGAAGTTTGTGGGAAGATATCCTCAACAACATCTGAAGGGCACTAGAGAGATCTTTATCCCTGTAGATAGCCTGTGTTGCAGTTCTCTGTTTTGAAAATAAGGTGGATGTTGTTGAAGTACCATAGAATCACTAAAATCAGACCAGATCTAACCCCACTTGAGGCAGGACCAACTATACCTAAAACACTACACGTAAACTGAAATGGGGGCCTGCAATTGTTTCTGTCATGGCACTATTTTTTTATTTACAGTGATAAGTGGCTTTTTTAAGCATGTGCGTTGGGGAGTCTTTTTTTCATACAGAAGTCACTGTTCTCCTTTCTTTTTGATTTTTGTGAACAAAGCAAGAAGTATCCTAGAATAAATTTTCCAACTGACCAGTAAATTCCTGCTCTTAAAACTAAGTAAAATCAAGATAAATTTTATTTCAAGAAATACTGCACCAAACCCAGAGATACACTATATTTAAGTAGGGAAAAGAAATATAATAATTTATGGAACAGCCAATCTATAGGCTTGCTGATCAATAAAAGAGGACCTTTAAAGCCTGCAGATAATGTTGGCCTCATATGTAAATATTTTCGAGTCACACTAAGTTTTGTTAGTTTTCTTACAGGAGAATTTTGTGAAAAAAGTTCTTGGTACTGAGAATGGACAGAGCAATAGCAGAATATATTTATTGTGATGATTTATTTTTTTTTTTCCAGTGCTTTTGGGTGACACATTCTTGAAATATTAGTGAATTAGTTTCTCTCAGCTCAGCTGTTGGAGCTGTTGTTTCTCCTCTGCAGGCATTTTGCTGTGTTTCTGTCTGCCTCTATACGTACTTACAAATGCGGTATTTCTTCTGGCCTCGTATTTCACGTATAAACACAAAAAAGAGAAGTTTGAGCTATATATCAGGAAAATGATTTTGCTGGAACAATTGGATTCTGGAAGAAACTGAAGCTAGTTAAGCAAAGTGGACTCTGTGAGCCATTTGGGAGCTAGCTAAACATCAGTGAAAATTACACAGGAAAGGAGTAATTCTGCAAAATGAAGTGTAGAAACTGGATAATACAAGCGATCATTTCTGATGAAGTCCTTACTGTCTATTATTTGGATGGAAAAAGACAATGGTCTAGTTAGTAGTTCCATGGAAAAAGAGAATTGAGACACCAGCATTTGCAGAATCTCAGTGAGTAATAATTGCAATTTTTAAGCTATTATTTCACTATTCGGGGTTGTATTTGAAATGGAGAAAAAAATGCTTTTGTTTACCAATGAAGATGCATGGAATTTCCACATGAAATGTTCAGGTGCTGCTGGATAATGGCCTTTATCAGTGGTTAAATTGCAGGAATTGAGTCAATCTCGTTCCTCAAAGCACATTTCAGTTAAATTGCAAGAACAGGAACTACTCACATCAAAGTAACAGGGGCAGAATTTTCAGAACTAAGATTAGGTAGCTTTTGCAGGTGGAGTAGATATCCTGTGATTTCTGCACATTAACGTTGATTTCTCAACAGAAGTCTGTCTCTGGCCATGATTTTTGGCATTCTTTCCCATGCAGCTTCTCTGTTTCTAAACTACGCATTTAGGGACTTCTCTATTAAGGCTCATACAGGAGAAGAAATGATAAAGAAGCAAGTGAGTAAATCCAAGACAAATGTGCATTTTGATTATTATTACTTTCTCATTCTGGATTTTTTGACACAGCTTTCAAAAACCATTTTAGAAGAGAAATATTTGTTACAATATCCAGGTCATTACAGAATCACAGAATCTCCGTGGTTGGAAGGGACCTCTGAGATCACCAAGTCCATTAATTGTCTAGGAGTTTTGGATTCACAAATAAGCATGACAGTAATGGCTATTTTACAATATTTTCATAGTTTGAGATAGCTTAAGACTACGCCTCTTTTTTCACTACCCCATATGTTTTCCTTTTTCAAATTATTGTGATTTAGAGTAATGTTACATGATTGTTACTTCATTTAACCTTGGAGCTGGCAAATAGATAAAGATTAAATGGATGATACAAGGATTAACTTTTAAATTGTAGAGCAGTAATTTAGAAACAATGTAGAACAATCTAGTACATGCTGGATGTTTCACTTTTTTCATAAATGCATTATAATTCTCTGGTTGTTAAAGAGAAGAGAGCTATCTAGCGGTTACAGATGTCATCAGCTTTTGTCCAACAGCTATCAAGGACTGTATCCAACTTGAAAAGACCAGAATGGTTTAAATTATCTGTGAATAATGCAAGGTTTGGGATTAAGCTCTGTAACATAGGAGGACAAATTCTGCCACCTGCTATGGCTTTATGAACTCTTTTTCTGAAATACAGGTTTCTTATTTGACTAATTAAAAGTCCCATAATACTTTTAAATAAAAGTAACACCCAGAAGGGTGAATTGAAGTGGTTATGCTGGGAAATACAATCTAATGACAAATTGTTGTGTAGCCATGGGAAGGCAGAATAGTTGGCAAGTGGCATACAGGAAATTTGATTACCAAACATTTGTCTTGTAGAAGTGAAACAAACCCTTCATGCCCTACTTCACTATAGAGGATAATCAGCGTATTAGCAGTCAGTGTGATATTCCATTTTAGATTGCACTGGTATGCTCTATACAGCCTAAAGTTAAGTAACATTTGTTTGTTTTAAGCATGAGAAACTCCAGAGATAACTGGAGTATCAGCATTTTTTGTTTAAGGAAAAAAAATGGATCAAAACCCACTTGAACCACAATGGAAGTTATTCCATGTCTCAATATTGCTTTTCTGTCTAAGTGTGAGGTGTACTCTGGCAAGTACCCACACAAAAACGGAGCTGAGACTGCCAGTTCAAAGCTGTAGTAGGAGTGCATTTTTATTCATTTAGGATTGTGTTTTGCCTTTCTGAGCTAACAAGGTCTTGAAGAATCACAGAACTCTCAGCTCATATCATGGCAGGTAAATCATTCAGAAATGACCTCTGAAGTATTTTCAGCTCTTCTGAATAATTAATTACAGCAAGAGAAATTTTTTCAAATGGACTTTTAGTGCAAGATATTCCGTTGCATTGTTCTTCTGTGGAGTGCTGATTTTTTTCTTTGCGCTCTTTATCTTGCATCCTTCTAAGCACGTTCTGTTACCTTTTTTGTGCTACTTTGTTTTCCGATTATTGCTTCTTCCCTTGCTTAGGCCATTCCAACATAGACATTGCACCTGCTTAGATATCTTTAAAACTGCCTCTGCAAATCCCTAAATCCATTACAGATGCAAACAAAAACCATGGAGTGAGACACTCTGTCTTTTGGACACCAAATTGTCATCAAAAATCTCACCATCACTTCTTGACCTGCTCATGTGGTACCCAGCTGTGCCTTGTTGGCCTTGCATTTGTCTGTAGTATGAGATTTGCTGTTCATTGCGGTTCAGAGATGAGATTTCCATTTCTGAAAGACTCCGTGTCAATCTTTAAGTTGGCCCCTGTGTTCTTCCAGAGAACATAGAGAATTAGGTTTTGGTGGGGGAGAAGGGACATCTTTTGTTCTTCTTCCATGTGTGTTAAAATATAAGTGGACATTGTAAAGAAAATATAGCTGCATAAAGAAGCAGAGTGGTTAGAGTGAAAACTTCTAATAACTTTGGAAGCCAGTATCTTTACATGTTTTACATTATAGTTCACTATGTTAACACTTGGCCGCAATGCCGTGCATATCCTAATGCATCAGAATTATAGAAACATCTGGGCTAAATAGCTTCATGCCGATCCACTGAGAAAATTCACAAAGGATTCAATACTTTTAAAGATATTTCATTTTATATCTAGGATAGTAGGTTGCATTATGCTTATATACCAATTTATGAAACACACAGGAACATTTTGTTTCTTTTTTTTTCTTTTGCTCTTTAAGTGCCTACAGGGCACATCTGTGCTTCTTTATTAAGAAGTAGGTTATGACTGGGCCTTGTGTGGCTACAGTGTGGGAGAGGGAGCAAAGACGTTCCTTTTCCCTTTGCACAGCCCGTCAGAAGTCTGCCAAAAATTACAGACCTCTCCAGTAATCCTTTAAAAGAAAGATGTTTCTGCTACATCTCTCTCCTGCTGGCCAGGAGAGCTGGCTGACCATGTGGGAAAGTACCAAATTACCCTGCTGCAGCACAGCCAAGGTGCTCTGGTTTGAAGCCCCTTTGCTGCAGGCATTGCTTCCCACATGCTCTCTGTCCCTGGCAGGCCCTTCTGCTTGGACTCCCTAGGAGCAGCACGTTCACTGGCATCCTTTGATCTTGCAGCAATGCTCTTGTGGGCACACCTGACTCTGCTTTAGTGTCCTACTGGTACAGAGAGGACAGTCTGTAGCAGCCGTTGAAATCTGCCTTTAGATCTCTCACAGGGCATGCACACAACTCGTGAGGCTTGTAATGATATAAGTTGATCCCATCTAGTGTCAGAAGGGGCTTTCAGTTTCCAGAACTTCTTTGCCTCCCTAAAAAGTGCGCATGCTGTACATTGCACTGTTAGACAACCTTTATAGAACCCTAATAGCCAGCTGTCGTTTCCAGGTATGATTGTGGCATACACATTGCAGGTCGGTGTTGTGCATCATGAATTTCAGTCCAGAAGATGATCAGTGTAAGGATCAGTCTGGCAGCACATAAAATAATTGTTGTTGAACTTTTATTATTGGGCAAGGCATACCTCCTCTTTCTTAGAGGTGAGGGATTGCTACAGAGCCTTCCTTTTTTTCCCCTGGAAGTATTCCTGTGCTGGATACACATCCTTTAATTGCTTCTTCCTGGCTCTGAAAGTTCAGCCTGCATCTGGTGTCCAGGTTGGACTTCAAATGAGGAAAGAAGCTGGAGAAGGGACATTTTGTGTGTAAGATTGGACTGTCCTGATGGCCTTACCTTCCAAGGTAGGAAGTTTACTCAAGTTAACTGCTTGATCAGGATAGAGTCCCAGTCATGCATTAGAGATCTGTGGGGGTGAGAACACAGAATCAGATTGGTATGAGGATGATGTCTTTCTCTGTGGAGGAGAGAATGTTGTTATCCTTGTGTTTCTGTAAGTGTCAGATAAAGCAAATTCAACCATGCTTGTGTAGCACGAAGAATATCTATACTGGTTTTTCAAGTCAGAGCCTCCAATTTTACTCACATTTCAGAAGCAGTAAATTAAACTGTTCTTACGGTGGCTGTTTCCAAATAGTCTGATACAAATTTTCTGTTCTGTGTCCTTAATTAACTTGAATGTGTATTTTTTCTTCCAGTGAAAGGGATGATTTTCACCCACTGTACTGTTGTTAAGCTGATCTGAGAAGCTCTTACACTAATGGAAAAAGAGTTAATGCAAAATACAGCAGCTTAAAGCAGAAAGGGCAGAGACTGATTGCAGGGCTGGGGGCAGCAATACCAGCTCGTCACCCAACACGGATCTGCTTGAGGAGGAATGTGAGCTTTAACCCTAGTGTCCATTCTCTGAAAGGTATGAATTTTGTGGAGTATAAATAAAGACCCTTCCTTCCTTGAGGGACACCCTTCTATTTTGTGCTGACTTGCTCTTCACTGGGTCAAAGAAATGCAGATACAGAGGAACAAGAGCAACAAGACAATCTGAGGATGCACTAGAAGACAGATAGTGCCCTGAGGACTATTTCTCTTGGCTGTGGAAGCCTGACTGCAGTTTCTCTCTGCTTTGGGATAAGTATCTGATGTAACAGGCAGCACCAGTGATGTTGCCACTCACTGTTGATTTCCTGTTACAACACTTGTTTAATTTAGTAGTTCTCAGCAGCCTGGTGAAAGCCTGATTGTATAGCCAAGTGGTAGTGTTGCCTGCAAGGTGCAATCTTTGTGTATTTTATAGTGTACATTTGAAAACAGGGCCTTGTGACAGGAAGCAACCTGCTCTCTGTTTCTTTCTACTCACTAGGGTCAACTATGTTTTGAAGTTTTGCTAACTTTTGCTTTGATACATTTTTATCAGGCGAAGAAACTGATTTTTAGATGTAGATCAGTAAATGTTCGGGATAACCCATAGTGTGGGGAGTCAATCAATTTTGTATGCATATAAATGGCTTTTCTTGGGATCATTATCAACACAAACTCTTGTCTGATGTGCATTGTACGTAAAGGTGTCATATTCTTCTGAAAATAATGGCTGCCTGGACCACTTCTGAGCATTTAGAGAGAGCACACTTCAACACTGAGAGAAGAAAGCTGGCACATAGCGCTCCAGGTCATTGTGAATTTCCCAGTCTTAAAAAAAAGCCATAAACAAAACTGTAAAACCTCTGTGACGAGGCCTCTGAGAGTGTTAGCTTCTCAGGGTGCGATGAGATTTTCTGTGATGAGAACAAAGCGCTTCTGTCTAGGACTGAGCTTTCCTGGTGACTAATCTGAAGCTGTGGACTCAACCCCAACAGGAACTTGTTTCTCTGCTCTGTATTCCAGCTGCTGGGCACAGTTTGTTGACTTTACTCTCTCCAGACCTTGTAATATGTGTACTTAAAAGAAAAAAAAAGTCTTCTACAAACTTCAAAAGATGAAAGACACCACTTCATAAGTCTTCCACCTCTGAGTAGAGGAAGAAAATGCCAACATTCAGCCATGGTTAGATTTAATGCATTGTTGCCAAGTATTCAGAAAATATATTGAGGAGTGCTATATGATTTTTCTATGCACTGGTGTATAGATGTGGAAAGCATGAATGGAGCTTCGCTTCCTTCCTGTGACTGTGGTTTGTAATGACTTACAATTGCTTAAAATGTTTTTTCAAAGTGTGGCATGTTGAAGAAAAAATAATTTTATTAGTAGAAATTCTATTTTTTCTCTCCTTTTTTGAGATCATGGTCCACCAAGAAAGCACATCTCCCAACTCAAAAAGGGCAAATTTTATTCCTTCCTCTATTTTTTTTTAAACCACCTCTTTTAATTCCTTCCAAAAAGAAGAAATTAATCCAAAGTACTATTATTATTTCATTTATTAAAATCAAAGAAAGCAGTTTGGTTTTTTCTTTTCCTGCCGCCTTTAGCCACAGTACAGAATGTTTCTGGCATCTGCTTTCCTCTTCATTGCTAATCAGCCTGGTTCTGCCCTTGTGATGACTACTCATGTTCTGCCTTGACAACCCACTACTTCTCCATTTTCTGAAACACCATCATATAAATGTCCATATTGTAGCCATCTCCTAAAGGTGAAAGGCTTGGGCAAAGGTACACTGCTAATGTCAATCTGCAGGGTCTTCCACAGGCTGATGTATAACATTACCTGATTTTGAGAGCCACTTAAAGATTCTTCTAATGGCATTTCCCATTGTTATTCTTGTCAAAAGAAGTAATAATGGTATCTGCTGGGGGGAAGGTACTTTGGGTTTTGGGGTGGGTTTTTTGTTTTTTGTAATCCTGGTTTGAAAAAATAAAGAAGAAAAAAAAATTGGCTGTGGTAAATGCCAGGGAAAAGAGATAGCACAGTGTATTTCTGTGCATTCAGTACTAGATAAGTGATGCAGCTGAACTTGTTCAGTTGGCATTCCAGATGTTTTCAAGCTTAAGTCCCCAAATGTGCTGATAATTGGTGTGGTTTTGAGCATTCAGAAATGCCCATGTATCAGCGAGAATGAAATTTACGTTTTCTGCTTTGCATCATTTTAGATGCAATTTTCTCAGCTATTTGTAGTGCTAAAACCAGTCCCGCATTTTAAAAATGCATAGTGCCAGGTATCACATTCACACTGGTTAGGGAAATGATTCATGAAATAAAAACATATTTTGCAGGAAGTTTATACCTGTTGACTGTGTGTCTAGGGAGATCACATCTTCAGCTCAGGAGAGAAATTCCATTCTGAAAAATCACAGGATTATGCCTACAGCTCTTGCTTGTTCTTATGGCATCAGGATCTTGACCAGTTTTTTCAGATATCTGCAGCTGGAGAAGGATAAATGATGCAAGCTGTTATATGGATCAGTTCCCTTTTTATTTAGAAATTCAGGCTTCTTTATTTTTTTTTTCCTATTCTGTAAGGTCCTTACTGAAATTGGTGCAGTGTTTATTTGCAATGTTTGGGAAAATATTTGATGCAGTTTGTTTATCTCTTAAATCTTTTTAGTGGGTAGAAATAAGGTAGCAAAATGCTTCATGGATTTTAATTTAGAAACCATTTAGCATTTAAATGATAGAGTGTTCCTCGAAGAGGATCTTTTAAGGATATTTTGTGTTGTGTAACAGAAACGTGGTGTTGAGAGAGAATCAAACTAGGTGCCCTATTTCCTTTGCTCATTTCTTTTATTTACCGTTTAGCACCAAGTGGATTCCTCATACCTGATAGGAAAAAATCCTTAGCTTCTTGTTCAGCTGTTAATATCTTATCTAAAAATCGGTATTCCCAAACAGATTTCCTGAAGAAAAGTGACGATTAAGCCAAGCTTCTCTGGGCAGCGTAGCACCGAGGTTGTTCACATAGCACCTCCACGTTTGTGTTAAGAGGCACGTGCTCTGCGTTCTCTGCCTTCCTAATGGCAAGAACCCTGGAAAGCTGGAAGAATGAACTTGATGGCACTGTACAACAGACTCAGAAAATACTGATGGCATATGCTTTTAGATGGCATTTTCACTGGAGTGTCTGAAGACACCTTAAGGTAGGTGATGATTTCTAGTCACGTTTTACAGTTGGTAAAATTAAATCACGAGGGGTTTAGGTAGTTCACCTGAAGATCAGATAATAAATCCAGAGCATGTTAAACACCAACCTTTCCAGCGCTCAGCCTCTGGCAACATAGCTCCATTAATAGAAAAGGAAAAAAATCCCCAAACCCTTTAATTAGTCATGGAAGGAATGAATGTGCATGAATCTCATACACATTCAATCACACAGTTCTTTTTCATTGATGCAAAGCTATTCTGGGGTGTGAGTTCACAGGGAGAAAGGGTGACTAAGGTGAGAAGTGTTCAAACAGCTGAGCAAACCACACATGCACTTTAAAATGCTGCAGGGTTTGTAAGTTCATAAAAGCCTCATAACTATAAGGTTTATTAGCCAACATAGTAATTTTCCAAGGGAAATAGGAGAAGATGTGAGTTAATTAACCATCCACTGTACCGCTTTACTGGATGTGCTATAACACTGGAGAAATAGGTAGTTTTTTTCTTTTTTTTTCTGCATGCTATTGACCAATATAATAGTGATCCAGAGAGTTATGTGGTTATAAAACCAAACCAAAAAACACCAGTAAGAGTGACACTAGGGTGTGTTACGTTGAAATGCTTCCGGTAGAGATAACTCAGAATGAATGCTCTTGCACACAACAAGGGAGCCACTGGGGAACGTTTTTCTGGATGACTGTGCTGGTTTCCTCATGACTTGCAAAAAAGTTGCGTTCACACTACAGCATGTTTAGGGAAATGGACATGGAAGATTAGGGGAATGGATTTCAAAGCAAAATCTACAACTTTCTTTTTTCTTTAGATGGAGCAATTTATTGTTCTCATTTGAGTTCTGTTAGGAGATTGACCTTGAAGAGCATAACTTTTGTGGTTAGAGTAATATCGTTGGTGGGCTTTAATGTAGCTGGCAAGTATGTTCCACAAGAAGTTTGTATTTTACAGATATAGGGTTTTTTTCAGGAAAAGTAATTTTTTCCACAAGACCATGGAAGGATTTTATAATGCGTATAAATGGAGTTTACTAAGGTTTTGGCAGATTTGTGACCTGCATTAATTGGTATAGCTCACAATGTCTTATAGTGAGTAGTTCAGTCAAGATTCCTGGATATAGTTCTCTGTCCCTGACCTCAGGCAGCATATTTTCTTAGAACAGAACATGTTTTCACCAGTAGGTGTGGGACAAAAGCATGTATATTGATCATACCAGCTACTTCGATCTGATTTAAGGTATAATTCACATGCCTAAAGTAGGTAGCAAATATATAAGTGTCCGAACATCTGCATAAGCTAAACAGGCATTTTAAAATAATGCCATTTATAAGTTCTTATAGTCTCCTAACATTAAGACTTATTAGCCAGCGTAGTATTTTTCCAAGGGAAGTAGGAGTTGATGTGAATTAATTAACCCTCAAGTGTATTGTGCATATTTTAGCACTAAAGAAAGTACCTCATGGAGCAGTCCTGAACTGCAAATGCTGGGCAGCTCTTTTCCACTATTCAGTGGATGCAGTCTCCACCTTGCATCCACATACCGAGGCATTTGCAACAGAATGTTAGAACTACCATTAGGGAAGTGGTGTTGATGAAATAAGGGTTGAAAGGAGAGCGCTTTGTTTTGCCATAATTGTATGGGTGTTTAAGCTCTTTATTTGCTGATGAGAAATCAAAAGCACTGGATCGTACAAGCACAGCGATTGTCAGGAGTCCCCTGATTTAAATAAGTCATGATCAGCTTGTCCCAAGTCACCAATACATACAGAGGCTTAGTATTCCTCATTATTTCTTTTTTTTTTTTTTCCATGCCTGTCGTGATGCCAGGGTTAAAATTACAAAGATGATAAATATTTTTCTGTGTATTTGTGCAATCAAAAATAACTTAAAAAGAAAATTTTATATGCAGTTGTTTTTTTTCTTTCCAACTGTAAACTGTTATGCCACTTTTAATAAACACGATGATCTACCGGACTAGTATTAAAGTAAATGTTTAGTGGTCTCAGTTAAGTCCATTTCCTGTACTAATTTCTCAGCATGCAGTTGTCTAAAATGTGAATGGCAATAGCTGGTGCAATTGTGAGGGATCTGAGCAGACACACTGATAAAACACTCAGTAAAAAAGTAGCTGATCAGACCCACGGCTGGTCCTTTGCAATGTTTTGTTTTCAGAAGTTTCTGACATTATTTGCAACAAAAGTATACTTCTGCCAAGGGGTCGTTTTGTTTTTTCTGAAATGTGCAGTATCAGTTAATAGGGAAATGTCCTAAAGAGGAAGGTTCAGAGGGCTGAGGGTTAAATCCATTGATGTAACAGATCATGCACTTTTTCTGTGTGTAACAGAATAGTTGCGTTTGTTTCAAGGAAAAGAAAGGACACTTGTCATTTAGAAAGATGATTGTCAACCTGGTTATGTCACCTGAAGACAGATTTTTGTCCTGGAGCTGAGAATAGACTGCTCGGCTGAGTGCATTTACTCCTGAGTGGATTCACTTGCCAATTTGGCAGACTAAGGGCTAATTCAGGAAAGGGCTTTGGACACCTGGGACTAAAAGTGGTGGAACTGAAGCCAGTGAGTGTTAACACCAAGAGCTCATCCACCAGCTGCCCTCTTGGAGTGCAAGTTTCCTACACCTTTGGGGTGTCTATTCTGCACGAAGGCTTTGTTCTGCAGTCGGCAGTGAGGTCCATGAGCTTCTCTGGAGCTCAGGAGGGCACCACGTAGGTTGTCTTTGTGACCAGTGGGCCTCCTTAGGGCAAAGAGAGCGCTGTGAAATAATTTCTCAATGTCACCTTTAGATTGCTTCTACAGCAGAAGTGTTTGCTTATAGCAGCAGTGAAGAGTCTTTACAGTAATTGAGACCACCATTTGCCAGGCATTGTTCACAGCATAGACTGCCTTTTAGGAAGCTGTGGTTTAAATGTGGAAGGTAATTGGCGTTCCTTGCTTTGGGGGAAAAAAAGGGGAGCATCTCTGCCTACAGATGGGAAAAGAAGAGAAATTAGTGTGTCAGCTGAGCAAAATAATCCTGCGAATCTGTCCAAGATGTAAGGATCTCAGCGTGATTGAAAGACCAAGTTTTTAGTAAATTTTCCTTGGGACAGGACAAACCAAGGCAGATGCAGCCCTTCAGAGTTGTTTGCAGGCTGAAGAGCATTCGAGTTTAGCAGAAGGTGTTAGGTCACTCTAGTAATTTTAGGAAGTTTCCAGAAAATGATGAGAGGAAAGCAGAATACAAGAGATATCAATCCAGATTAATTGGTCCTTGAGTCTTTTTTGCGTTTAACTTTCGCTTGGAAGTCTGTGTTTTTCCAATAAAATTTTTGTAAGGGTGAGGTACAATAGACAACAGTCCCTCTGTGGCAATGTTTCTTCTCTTTGATCTTGAAGGTATACTAATTTGAAAGAATCCTGTATTTCTTGGCTTCCGTAGTTTATTTACTGATGTTGCCTCTGATGCTTGTAGGGAGACCATAACAGTACACTGCTGTGAGTAATGGTTCATTTGGGGGACTGATGAGCTTGCAGGTGGTCTGATGGCTGATGCCATGTTGCAGGAAACTTGAGAGAAGCCTTTCAAATCATCAGGTACTTCTCCCTTTCAGTACTTGCTGCTGCAGAGTTTCAAGGTTTCCTTTGAATGGTTTATGATTCCTCTTTGTGTCCTGTGGGAGACCAGAGACTGCTGTATAAAACCAGCCTTTATGAGGATCCTCACTGGTGTCTCACAAGAAATAATGTACAAGGTGCCATTGTGAAAAGATGGATTGCAGAAATACATATATATAGTGGATGATAAATATAGGTGACAACAAAGAAACATTAAAAAGAACCTGGTATAGGAAAGCTACTGAACCAACTGAGTCAAAGTGTCCTTCAGTAAAAATGAGTGTGGTCCATAGTCTTTGGTTATTCCAGCAAAGCACAAAACTTAGTTTATCACATTTTCAGTTTAATCTAAATTTACAGAAAGTTTTATTAGAAACTTAAACTATATATCAAAACAAAAACCTTGAAAACATCAAAACTTTACTTTTTTTTTCCCCATTCACTCATTTCTGTTCAAATACATTTTTTTTCTGTCAGCTGAGGACATGAGCAGATGAATTAATATCCCTGAGCTAATAATAGTTCTGGTGGGACCCTAAACTGAGAGAGGCAGAGAGCAAGTGTGCTTCATTATGCTCTTGAGATTAAAAGTCAAATAAATCGGGAGCAGGGGAGTCTTTCTTCTCCTTGCTGTTTTTCAGCCAGAGGCTAATTCAGGTGGATTCAGGAACAGCATTTCCCCCAGCCACCGGTGCCGGAGAGGCTGAGCCAGCGCTTTCGTCAAGCCAAAGTGGCTGCATGTTCAAGTGAGACTGGACCCTTGGCTTGTTAATCCCAGCCAGTTTTGGCTGTAGGAGGGGATCCTGAAGCGCTCAGCGCTCTCAGTAACTCACTTTAGCTAAATGTACAGTGGGTAGGTGCTGGGTTTACAAGCTGGAGAGCCTGAAGCAGTGGGTGGAACCCACGTCTACCTGTGGCACCCAGGGCAAGGGTTGTGCTGGCTGAGGCGGACCAGGCGGTGGCAGGGGCCGTTCCCCCCACCCTGCAGCGACCTGTGGTTCTTGGCAGCCCTGGGAAGAAAAGGGGTGACACCAGCCAGAAGAAGGGTTTCTGTTTTTTCAGTGAGTCAGCCAGCTTTTGTTTGCTGCTGGCAAAAATACAGATTTTATTAGTGCAGCAAAAAGAAGCTCTGTTCCAGGGTCTTGAATTAAACTGGTATTGAAAATAAAGTCAATACTGCGAAGTGTGTTCCGTTCTCCACTACCCTAATGCCATTTCACAGCCTCGGGTGGGGTTGCCCTCATGTGGTGGAGTAGAAACAGGCTCTAGGTCTTTGGGGATTCTGATTTATTATATCAGATTTGATGCATAATTGTGCAAGTTATGGGGATGGGGGAGAGATGGGGGTAGGGAGGGGAAAGGCCTGGGATATGTGAACTGGTTTCAATAACAGCCGGTATGAAATTTCATCCCCTTCTCAAGGAGGAACCAGCCTTTTCAAAATCTCTCCCATTTTTCCAAGCTTAGAGTAAATAAGTAAATAGCTTATGCTCCCACTTGTTGTTTTCAAATGGAACCCAGAACCAGGGGGTACAAAGGAGACACAAAGGGGCATTTAACTCTTGAAAGAAAATATTTCCAAATGGCTCAGGATGAGGTAAGGTTGGTTCTTGAGAATTTCCCTTCCAGTTTTTGCTGTAGCAGGGGATAGCAACTGAAGAATTTTGTTCGCCTATTCCTGCATTTGCTGCATACCAAAGAAATATTTAATTAGTAAAACTTTCACTTATGTTAAGTCTAAAAGCTCATTTTGTTACTTTCTTTAATTATCCAAGCCAAATAAACATCGAAGAGTATATCTCACTTTAATTTAGGACCTGATTCAGCAAGGTAATTTAATTAAGCGTGAGTATAATTCCCAGCACATTCAGTCGCACTGAACTGCGATTTCAGTCGCACTGAAATCTACATTTGCTGTTTTGCAGTTGTTTCAAAGCTGATTTTATTTCTTGACACACCAAGACAAGCCAAGCTTGCCTTTTTTTTTTTTTTTGTTTCAGATCAAGTTGTGAGCAGGGGAGAAAGGCAATTTAAGTTTAAGTGGTGAAAAATTTTACAGGCTACTTGGGGAAAACCTGAATTTTAAGTAGCAAAGGATGCAGAGGAGCAGAAGCGTGCGCGAGCTGGGTGTTTCTCACGCTGCAGGTGGATGCTCAGTGCTGTGTATGGCAGTAATTGAAGTGTTGCCTGGACAGGTCTGCAAAGGACGGGGTAGGAGGCGGTGCTTTATTAAATACCCCAGCACCACACACACAGAGGGCTGGGCTGTGTTGTGCTCCTTACCAGAAATGTGATCATAAAACCAGCATTAATCGTTGCGTTCTGGGTGGCGGCAAAAGCCAGGTCTTTGCTTGATGGCCCACCTCGCTTGTCTGGGTAGCTCTAAATGTGCTGAAGGGGTCTTTCTCCCAAAAAGGCTGATGAAGCTGTGAAGATTCGCCTGGATGAATTTCTATTAGAAAATTAGAAAGAAACTCTCACCTTGATGTTAGCTTAGTTGGAATACTTCTTTTTAAAATCCAGCTCGCTCAGACTGTGGTCCTGCTCACTCTGGTATGAATAACTCCATTATATTAAAAAAAATTACAACTTCTTAAATTAGAAGAAACTTGGATCCAGTGCCTGCCTTTCAAGAAATTGTGGATGCAGTTTGGGAATTG
>JAOXJM010000033.1:5810978-5863218 GCA_026413425.1 Tringa solitaria | reverse complement strand
TGACAAATATTTTGTATATAAATTGAAAACACATGGAGGAAAAATTTTATCTTTTGTTATGGATAAATAATATTATAACTCAGATTGTTTTAGCTTTAAACAGTGGTCTAGATAATGAAATACTTTGTTTAAAAGCTATTAAAGTTAGTGCCAATCTTATAAAACATGTAGAAGAAACTTAGCCTATGTAAACTGCTTTTTATTTGAGGAAAATACCTAAACAACTTTTTTTGAAGTTTAGGAAAACTTTGACTGAACCTCTGGTCTAATGACACAAAATGCTGGAAGATTAGCATTTTAAAAAGAATAATTTTTTTGTGGAATACAAGAATAATCATTGCATTAAAGGGGAAGGAATATAACAATGAATCAATTTATCAAATGCAAATGCAAGGTTATGAATAGACTCCAAGAAAGCTCTGAGGTTCTTGTCCAGAGAGCGTAGAGCAGAGCTACTTTCCCACAAAGCTAACATTATGTCACTAACAGATTTGCTGGGAAACTGGGATACTTGCACGTAGAAAATTTGTTTGAAAAATGTTTCTATTTTTGGATTTATCAACACATAATTCCGAAAAAGAGTTTCCTTTTTCTCTCCTTACCCACTCCCTTTTCCTGTTTCCCCTAAATTTCAGATGGAAATGGTGCTTCCTCAAGTGAGCGATGGTGCTTGGAAACATTTTAACTTTGTAGAGTCATATTTAAATGCAGAATTGTTACTTCAAAAAATAAATTAGAAAAATAGGTCTTTTAAAATAGCACTGCTATGCTTTCATGCAAGAAAAAAATCCTTTCAGTTGCTACCAATAGCTGTTTGGAGAGTAATTTCCTGAAACACTTGCATATTATATTTGGGGGAGGAGGAGGCAGATAAAGTCTCTTTCTCATGGAATTCATATTGAGAAACTTTGTTTACTCGGGGAAAAAATACCCACGGTATAGTCAGAGAAAGGCTTGATCAAGTGGCAGCAATTCCTTTACCTTACAACAGACAGAAAGGTGAGTGTTCTTTGCATTGTTATTGATCTTTAAAAGACCAGGGGATGTGAAGCAAAGGTGGTAGCTGACCTGTAGCTCCCCAGTTCTGGCAGTATAAGTGGCACAGCTGAACTGGATCGGATCAGGCTGCGCCTCCGGGTCTTTTCCACTGTTGGGCGAGTGCAAGCTATTGCTGAAGTCTCTTTTGCTTGATCTCTCCTACATCGCTGTTCCAATCAGCAGGTCGCTGTTGCTTGGTTAAGCATGTTTGCTTGGTTTGCACATTCAGCCCCGGGTTAAAAAAACAAAACAAAACACAAACAAAAAACCTCAAGAAATAATTTGTCAGAGTTGATTTCTGAAGTGGGTCAGCTCGGATGTACCTGGTCCTGAGTGAGTGTTTCCTCCAGGGGACTTTTGGTGTGATTCAGCAGGACGTGAGGGTACCTGCTGGCTCCTGCACCCGCTCACTCTTTGCATTCAGCTTACACCAACAGCCTCAGCCAGTGGGTTGAACCACAGCCTATGTAAGGTGTTGTGGGGCTGGGTTTGTCAGCCAATACCTTGCATTTTCAGTACTTCGTGTCATTTAAAATGGTTTACAAATGTTCAGAGCCTTAAAATTAAAACACATATTTAATATATGCCAACATTAATAAGGCTTATAGGGAGAAAGGGAATGAATTTGCTACCTGCCTTTAATTCTACTGGGCTATATTATTAGTCTGCAAGTGATTGTTAAATTTTTAACAGAGATTTAATAGTTGTATGTATTAATAGTCCTGAGGTACAGATCCTGTGTCCTGATTTTCCAGGGGGGATGTAACTAGTTGTATGAATTATCTCCTTGCATTAGGCTCTGGCTTCACAATTCTGAGACCTCTTCCCATCAAGTCTAACACAGGCCTTTCCTCCAGATAAGGCACAGCAATTTTTTCAATGAAAGTAGTCTGTGGATTCATAACCTGGAGGGCTTTGTTCTTTTGCTGTATAAAGTGGCGAGGCTTACACTATGAAAATTGAACTTGAAAAGAAAAAGGGAGAAATAATTTTTTTATTTTTTTATTTTTTTATTTGAGTTTTAATAAGCCTTCTTACTACAGCAAATATTTGCCATATAAATGAAGATTAAATTATACATATACATTTAAGTTCTATTGATTGAGGAGAAAGGGAACACCCCTTAATTGTCCCTGCAATAGCAACATGGGCCACACTGTATAATGGGAAAAAATACTTAGCTGTTTGGGATGGTTTAATTGTACTGTGAATATACCCCAAATCTGCAGGTGGGTAGCTGCAGTAGGAGTGTCAGGATCTTTCTGAATGGCTTGTTTTCAGTTAACTCCAACATTTGTGTTGTTTCAGTTTATGGTACCTTTTTGCCTTTACCTGTAAAAGGGCTTGTGGTGTTGGGAAGATAACTGAAATACCCGGGAACTGTAGAAATGTTTTCTGGGACATGATGATGTCACAGAAGACACTGGGTTGAGGGCACCAAGCATAAATAGCACTTTGTTTTGTTCCTTTTCCTGGATTATCTGACACCTTAGGTTTTTTAATTAGGTCTTCATTCTATTGAGAGGAACAAATTTGCTGCATCCAAAGAGTTGTGATGATCTCCAAGATCTGAGGCACTGAATGTGCTATGCAGGATGATAAACTTAGTGCTTGCCAAAAATGCCATTCATCTGTTTCTCACTTGCCCTCTAGATTTAGCCTCTGCCGTGGTAACTAGCAGACAGACACTAAACGTGCGCATCTCTATTTGTTCCTGGATACCTTGACTTGTGCGTTTTGCTGCTTTGTATTTAAATAAGCTCTAGATACTTTCCAGTCATATTCAACGTTTCCTTTGTTTTTCCACAGCAGGTGATATATCAGTGTTAGCTCAGTCGGTCATAAATTATTTTAACTGAATTGTTTGTTTCATTTGCAGCACATCTTTTGTGAAACCTGTTTGCTCCATGGAAATGACCAGATCGTTCCTGTTTCTTTAGCTGCTCCTCATGGAGAAGTGCAACGTGTTTCCGAGTCAGCAAAGGGAACCCTGCACACTTCCCAACAGCCAGAGGAGCAGGCTCAAGAGTAGGCTCAAGAAAAAGACAGGCAAAACCACTAATGAGCTAATAACAGTAAACAGAAAGGAGGAAGATCAAAGCTGGGCAGCTTGAAACAGAGGGCCAGGTGGACACCAGAAGGGAATGCTGAGCACTCTGTTGCTTTGGCGATGGGGGAGGACAACTTCAGAGCAAACACTTACATGTGTACAAGGAATGCATCAGCTAGCAAGTTCATGATGAATTTTTCAGAAAGCAGCCAAATAGTATTGCACAAACTTATAATTCCTGGTATACTAAAAGTCACAGCAGGGGATGCTTGCCTCCGTCTAGTCTCTGGCATTCCATGCTCTTCAGTGAGCTTAATGCTGTCCAAGGGGCTGGGAGGTGTGAAGGAAACTATTCCCTTCTTCCTAACCACTCTTCACACGTCCAAAGACTGCCACAAAGATGACTGCTTCTCTGCTCCTCAGAACAAGCAGCCCTTAATCCTTCAGCTTTTTCTAATAAGCTGCCTTCCCCAGGCCCCTCATCGTCCTTGTTCCTGTTGTCCAGGTTTTTTCCGTTCTCTCCACATCCTCCTGGGATGATGGTGCCCACAGCTGAGCCGCCTGCTTCCCACCACCGAGCCAAATGCAAGGATTACACCATGTGTTTTACAGATGATACTTGTGTTTATTTTTCCCAGAATGGTTTTCCATTTTTTCCCAGCAGCATGATATTGTTGACTCATATCTATGATTTAATATATTATAGCTCAGTAGTGAAATGCTTGAGGGTTTGGTTGTTTGGTTGGGGTTTTTTTTGCTTTTCTGGCTGCTTTAAGAAAAACAAGAAACAAAAAAAATGCTGTAGGATAACAGGCAGATTTAGCTTATTTAATTAATCAGTTTTCTTGATGCTAAGGCTGAAAAGCCACATTCACAAAGTACCTGCTGATGCCGTGAATGTCATGGAGATTGTAGCGGGCTATCGGAAGAGTCATACGGCTTTCTTTTAATCAGTATCAGGCGAGGGGTTTGTGCTTGGCTTCAGGTTTGTCTGTCTTCATGGAATAATTTAAATTTTAATTGTCTTTATTGGGTCTGAAGTCAGACTTTTGAAAGTGGAGTTAAAAATATAGTCCTTATTTCTGTTTGTTTCAGGGAAGCAAAAAGATTGTAGGCCTTTGCTGTCTGTATTGCAGCAGTCTGTACTTTTTTTCAGCCAAAATGTTGTACGTGTGTTAAAGCTTTTTTTTCCTCCTGTCAACAAATCCACCTTGGTTGAAGGCTAGGTTTTGTTATACATGCTTAAAACTGTGTTTTACTTCACAGGTCTACACTGAAGCCATTATGTCGTGAGAAATACAAGAGAGATAACAAGTCCTGCAAAGCCATAATTTATGTGCAGGCTGACATGCTTCAAAAGCATGGTAAGGAGAAAAAGGTATTTGTTTTTCATTTTTAACACAATTTGGAAACAGATGAATACTTAACCTCTTGAGACCAAACATATGTTAGTATGAAGTAGCAAACTTGTATGTTTGTTGCCCATTTCATGACTACAAGCTAAAAATATTTTGACATCACCAGTTAAAGTTTGATAAAGCTAATTATTATCATAGAAGCACCCAAGAGGCTTGCCATGTTGGCTGCCTTTCAGTACATCCCACTTAGTATTGCAGTGCTTCCCAGTCAGACGTTAGAGTCCATTTCATGAATGCATATAACAACCTGGCAAAGTTTCCTGCCACTGAATGTGCACTGGCTTTGTAAATCCCAGGGTATTCTTGTCTCTGTCATTTTCTTCTTAGGAAACCATTTAAAGCACTATAACTTCTGCATGCATTCAAGTGGCAAAAGGAGAAAAAGCAAGAAAAAATAGTCTTCCAATAGCTCATTTAGAGCCCATGTTTTGTGTTTCAGATAAATTTTTGGATGTTGCAACAGCTGTAGTTTCTGCAAAGCAGAAGTGTCTCTTGATTTAGTCCGTGACATGATTTTGCTCATTCTTCCACTGCTTCCTGAGCTCAGCACGTCCCAGTGTTGTTTGAGAGAGATACCAAGTCAGCTGGCTGCTTTTCCAGTCAGCATTACTCTCACCATGCCTTTCCTACAGACAGCAACTTCTGTGTGATAAGGACGAGTTTTTGGCTCTGAGTATTTGTCAAAAAGCGCCATTCCTCTAATAAGTATGTTAAACTAAGATCTCTGATCCATGTCCAATTTGTCTCCTGTGCAGCACTCCTCTTAGTTTGCTGCTTTAATGCAGCAGGATTGGAAATAATCAGACTTTCAAACAATACTATGTGGCTGAGCACACAGTATAGAAACCAGAATGTTTGAAAATTGCATCATTATCTGTATCATACAGACAGAGTAGCCCCTGAGAGAGGGCTTTATATCACAAATATAGTGGTGGAGATCGGAGTCAATCGTCTTGTTCCCCATCCTACCTTCTGGGCAGTAGGCTTGGACAAGAGTACGAACAGTTCAAGGCTTCTTTGTTTAGCTTTGGTGTTCTTTGGTTTTCCTTTATTCTTTCTTTTTTTTTTTTTGCTGCTTTTGTAGCTTATCCTTCCCTCTTCTCAACAGCCTACTTGAGGCTGATATGCTCCTGGTGGAACCAGACACTCACTTTCATCCCAAGTCTCTTCTGCCTTTTTTTGCCGAATCTACTTCCCTCTTCAAACTGGTCAGGGGGAGCAGTTGTCACAGCCAGGCTGAGGTGGATGTTAGAAACTGAGAACAGGAGACTGATCTCTTACCAGCAAGAAAAGTCTGTAGGCAGCTTAGTGGTCATCAGATCTGGAGATCAGATGGGGACTGAATACTGTGAGTGCTGCCGATTCATGCGGAATTATTCTAGAATGGGTATTTCTAACTTAAAGGGAAAAACCCCCTCCCAATAAAGAATAGGGGTGTTCTAGTTCTTAGGACATTTAATGATGTACTGGCACACAGTAACTGCACTGTAAATATAGTCTGAAAAAATATGAGCTTAGTTTGGAAGCTGCTCTCCGCTAAATTATGGAGTTTTGATCCTGACCTAAACTGATCCCACATGTTCCTGGATTCTCCCAACGTTTGAGTGCACAGTAAATCAACCATAGTTTTTGCTTTTTATTGCAAAGAATGAACAGAAGAGATTGGGAATCATATGACTTTGGCATCTGTTTATCACATGGTTTAGGATTGTTTGATATCTTTTTAGCTTGAAGGTTTAAGTAAAGTTTAAAACAAGTATAGAGGATCAAAACTGGTTAACTGGCATCAGTTTACAGAAAGTAGTCTGAGGTTCACCAAAGTGTTCATTTCAAAAATATTCAGTGCCTTTACAGAGAAGAATGCTAGTACTGATCTTACAAGTATTAATGTGTTCTGCTCACACGTATTTCCCATTATTGACTACACAAAGACATAGTACCATAGCAGTGAACAGTGAAGAAGAAAAAAATACTGAGCAACTTCCTTGGTAATAAAACCCAATGTTTTAAAGCAACAGCTGTTCTACCTCTGGATTTTGCTGCTTCTGCTTTGAAAAATTTGCATGTTCAGTGTTTCTTTTTTCCTCTTCTAACACCATCTCTTCCCTCTTCTTTGCTCCTCTTTGTTTTACCAGCTTTAGTGGTGTTGTTATAAGCAAGTGTCTGTTCTGCAGCATGGATCTTAGCCTTCCCACCTCAGTTCTAAAGCTCTTTATGTTTCTGTTCACAGACACATTTTTATCATCTGGTCTCTGGGCTGATGCCCTCCAGCTTTTTTTGTTCGTAAGCTATTTTGTACTTTTGTTTTTGCAGCCTGTACCTGATAATGTCTTCCTATTCATTGGCTTCTTTTTTGCAAGTTTGATTTTGTTTAGTTTGTTGGGTTTTTTTTTAACTTGAGGCTTGGTATTTATATTCTTCAGTGGTAGTACTAAAATAGGGCTAAACTATATTCTTGAACTTGGCTTTCCTAACGGACTGAGTTTCCCCTCTGAAACTTTAGTCTTGCAGCATGATTTTTCTGAGCTGACTGCCCACACAAGTCTGCTGCCATGTGGGCTGTAGAGTCAGCTTGTCTGAAGTCTTACTCAGTAATTACCAGGTAATAAAAGTTAACTGCCTCATAAAACCACATGGAAGAACCATGCTATTGCTGGCTTGTCCTACTCAGCCATTTTCTTCCTGTGTGCTGGACCTCTTGGACAGGGGAAAGGACTAAGGAAGGTCCCTTTGGGCTCTCTTCTCTGTGTTTCTATGGTAACTGGTGACCTGGTTATGGGCTACTGAGGTCAAGGCTCAGAGGACTTCTGTAACAAACTGGGAGCCTTAAGCAGTGAATCTGAACTAAACCGTTCCTATTCTATTTATCGAAGGGAGGGGGTTGGGTGGGTAGGTGGGCTTGGTGGGTTGGGGAGATAAATGTCACTCCAAAATTATCCTCTAATGCTTAGCTATTTTCTAGGCACCTTGAAAAATGTTTCACTTAGTAATGATTCAAGGCTAATTTACCAGAGCACTAAATTAGCTGGTGTAGAGTGAAGGTGTCTAACATGAACCCAAACAGAGGGCAACTTTTCAACTCACCTAAATTGGCTATGACTCAAACTGGCAGCACTAGTCTTACTTCTCTAGTCCGGTAAGCATCTTTAATAGCTTTATGGAGAAATGAAAAATGTCAGGTTTCTGCCAACCTGCCAACAGAATTTATATCCCTGTTGTAACTTGTAATTTATACTACTGTGGTTCTGGTATCTTCTTTTATCATGTGTGTCTTCTGCCTCATTTTTTACTTCTCAATGAGATAACAACCGTATTTTTTTTTTTTTTTTCTGTTTTCTTTTTTATTACTAAGTAACTGAGATACCAGTCTTCCTCAGGGGTTGCAAGCATATTTGCTCAGAGTTCCTGGGAGAATTGTGAAGGAGTTTAAAAATGATACAGAAGGTTATTAAAATGGAGGATGGGTGACTTGGGCAGGGAGGCTGCTGAGCTGTAGAGTCAGGCCACCAGAAAGGATCTTAGGATGTCATTAATCCCTGCCTCTGCCCCAAAGCAGAATATTTACACTAATATTCCTAATGCATGCTTGTCTAAACTGTCGTTAAATATCTCCAATGATGACAACGCTTCAGTTTCATTAGGCAACTGCTTACCCTTAATGTTAGAAAGTTTTGCTTAATCTTGGGTCTAAGTGTTCCAGGTTGTCATTTATGTCATGTCTGGATCCCAGACATAGCCTGTTTGGGATACTGTAAAAAGAATTCAGCTGCTTTCCTGCTTGTTCCGCTAATTTTCCAGGAGTGGAGGAGGAGAGAATCGAGAATGGGAAAGTTACTTTCAGAACAAAGTAGCTATTTTCAGTTCTTTTTGTCAGGTTGATCATCAGGGTGCCAGTAATGCTGGCAGACACTTCAGGGTCTCCCCTTTGCAAGAGGGATCACAGCTAAGCGTTCCCTGCACTGAAATCCAAATCCTGAGCCTTCTGCGATGGCTGCACGTGGCCATTCTGCTTTTAGTTAAAAACCAATGAGCTGTTATGCTGAAATCTAGGCAAGGGAGCGGTGAAGGGAAAACACACGAGAATGCCTTGATTAATAGCATCCCTAAATGACAATGGCTGTTTTATAGTTTTTATAAGGATTGTAGTGTTTCTCATATATAAAAAAGGACAAGATGTGGTTGTAATTAATAGAGAGGCTCTTTGTTGAAGCTGTTGACTGTAGGAAAGAACCCAAGGGTTTCTCAGGCTCCTCAGTTGTAAAACTAACTAAATACATCTAGGGCTGCCTTGTGTCACTCCATGACATCTTTCAAAGCTGTAATTAGCAGATACCTAATGAGTTGTGGCTACAGTGTGTGGATCAGATGACTCAAATATTTACTTTTGGCCTCTGATTCTCTTTCTCCACGCAAGGGAGAATAATTTGGTTTTAATACTTAGAGATTCATTTTTCTTCAGTCGTCTTGCTTCAAAACTTTGCTGTTTTCCAACAGTCTGTCAGACTGAGCCCTCTCTAGTGTCTTCAGCAGCAAGGTACGTCTGAAACATTTAGTGGTGAGAGTCCTTGCTGCATTAAGCCTTTTTTTTTTCTTTTTTTTTTTTTTTTGTAAGAGGTTTGCCTGAAAGCCATATTTTCACTACTGTTGTTGGATTCTGATGCATAAAATGCAGTTGGCCCTTTGACAGTTATAAAGGAGCAAATGACAGAGCAATTTCATTACCCTCCTTGCGTTTTTTAGCAAGATTGCAGCTGTCCTGTTGCTTCATGGTGGAACTTGTGAGTGTAGGACTCCCATCTTGTTAGTGGTGGGTGAAAATAAATCAAGCCAGGCTATATTTATAGCTATAAAAGAGATTCAGTAATTTTACCAACAGGGCAGGGTAAGAATATTTAGGAATATGGACCCTTGACACTTACCTGGCATAACAGACTCTTCTGTCAGAGACTGTGAAGTGTGGTGCCAGTAATGTTAGATGTGATTTAGTCTTGTGAGCTCAGCCCAGTGTACAATACCTCTTTTTCTGTACTGACTTTGCTTTCTCCCTTCCAAACTTTGTACTCGTTTATCTGCTTGTGATGACTGAAGCTCAGGGCAGACAAATAAGTTTTACCATCATGTTGTGGCTATGGAATACGTTTTCAAAATGACCCACTGCAATAGCATTAAATCATCACCATTCCTAAATGTCAGAATATGCAGGGCATGTGGGCAGCACAGCTATTTGTTGTTCAGCCTTGGAGAAATGCAGTATGATGGAAGTGCAGAAAGACTGGAAAATTAGGCTGTACCTCTTCTTTGTGGCCTAGATTGGGTGCTGCCAGATGATAGCGTTGCCCTTTATTTTAGTTAGGATGGAATGGTTCTGCTTGAGGAACGTTGCTGTCACTGTGATGTGTCCATGGGGCAGCAGTGATGAAATAGGAATGCAGTTCTCTAGCCGTAATTGAAAAATTGTAGGCTCTGTGTGTGTGTGCAGCTGCAAACCCTCCCATGCTTGGGTGCACGTTGTGCTCTGTAAGGCCAGGGAAGGTAAGGGACGGCTACAGTGGTTTTTCCACTGATGTCTTCTTGGGCAAAGGTTGTTAACACCTCACAATATCAAGGAAGTAGTAGTTTTCAGGAAAAGAGTTTGTGTGTCCGTTCAAACTCCCTAGTTTGAAGCCTTCCCATTTTTGTTAGTCCACAAACCTTCTTTCTGCTGTCTTTCATTAGCCCATTTGAAAACTTTGAATATTAGCTTTGACAGTAATTTTATATTGACTGTGCTTGAGCTGATTTTGGTTCAGAAATTTCCAATGCTCCCTGTCCTCAGCCACTTCCACCGTGAAGAGAATATATTAGGTAAGAATCAAATACTGAACTAAATCAAAGATAAGTATCTTTTGGTTAGTTATTTTTCTACACAGCTGGTTGTTCCTGAAGACTGTTCAAAACCATTCTATAAGAAATAACTGTATGACTTCAGATGTGAGAACAACAGTACCTCTAGGCACATAACTGCAAATAGTGTAATACACGCAAATTCTGTTGCATCTACCTGAAATGGATTTATTCTTGCAACCAGCGCTTTTCTAGACATATGTCTCAGGGGACCTGAACTGAATGTTCAACAAGTTTTGAATAAAGAAAGAAAAAATGTGGGGGAGGTTAGCATGTGCTGTAAGAGTATCTGATTTATAAAAGTCATGGTTGTCACAATAAACATGATAAATTTATTCTTCATCACCAGCCACTCTCTTAATTCTTTAGATGGTGGCAAAGATGAATAGGGAGCAAGCTTCATCCTTCTAAAAGCTGTGATTTTAAACAGTGCCAATCTCATGGTTACAGGCAGTTGACTGAATCACACGTGAGTTGCAAGACCAGTAGTTCTTTTCCTACCAGTCATTTTTAATGTACCAGTCTTATTTTTCCCTCAGCCCACTCATATTTCTTTCAATGAGAAAATGAGGACTAATTTTTTCATTTATAAAATTTGCTTTACTCTGTGGGAACTGAGTAATTCATATAAATTATGCAGTTTATAGAAGATAGGCATTAGTTTGGCTCTGAGTTCCCCCCAAATATATAGGTTAGTACTAATATCTTTGGATCTACCCTCTTGCTAACATCCAAGCTCCTATAAATCAATTTTATAATTAAATTTAAATTTGGCTTTTGATAAAACTACAGAAAAATTATGCCAGTGGGCTCTTTAAGGCATGCATAAAATAAATCAATACATAAAACATGACTTGTTATTCTCCACAGATTTTTTTCTTCTGTTGCCCCCCTGCTCTTCCCTCTGATGGGCAATGTTGATTCGCTTTTGTCAAACTGCTCTTTGTTATTTTTTTCAGTCATCTATCTTGTCCATCAGATGATGTTTATCTGGAGTGACGTGCTTATCTGTTAATTAGCAAAGTGACTTAGATGTACGGTAGGTCTGCCTGCTTTTATAGAGGCCTGGGAATTGCTGGGTTAAGGTGCATTCCTGTCTCTGCTTTTTTGATATCTGTCAGGTAACAATTTTAAATTTTGGGTTGTATGTTACAAGTTGTCATGAAATTTGTTTGCTGACTTACACAGATGGTCAAAATGGGCAGGCAAAGTTTTGAAACACAGTGGTTGTCCCTTCTCTTTACGATATTTTATAATAGCAGTTTGAAAACTCTCTAAACTGTATGTTGAGTAATGTGGCTGTGATTACAGAGTTATGAATCATGACACAGTTGATTTATGTAAACTGACAAAAAAAAGGACTAATGCATGTGTTTGAGAATTGACATAGAAGGATTTGGCCAATTCACCTCAAAGTATGGAAAAGCTGTGTTCTTCTGCCTCAGTGAACAGGACTTGCTGCTGCTCAATGTAAGTGAGGCTTCAAAGCAGTATCTGGAGTGCATGTAGATGCTTACTTAAAGTAGATGTGATGTAAAGTGTTAAATGCACATCTTGTGACATTTCAAATCCCATTTGGATGCAAAATTGGAATTGTCATTTGTCATAACTCAAAATGAGACATAATTCACAAGCAATGAAAAGGGTATTAAGGAAAGGATACGTGATTTGGTTGTAGTTCACAACTAAAACACAAGGTTACATAAATGCCCGAGGGACACTATGAATGTATCTGGTGGCAATTCTAGAACCAAACACCCAGTCTCCAAAATATTCTCCCAGTTCTGGATCTTGTATCATTAATATACTAGAAATACCCTTTCTAGTATGGGAAGATGACAATGATTTGCCATATAGTCTAATGTTTTGGAGATGTAGGGGCTTTTGGGGTTTTATTAAACTTATGCAAAGCTAATTAATGTGACTGGTGGGAACGCAAGTTTCCATGAATCATAAAGTAACTAAATAATTTCTGCTAGTAAGATAGCCTGCCTTGGCTGTCAGTCAAGCACATCTTATTGTTCTATTGGTTGTTTTCGGACATTTTTTAATGGACTGATTTAGAGGAAAATGCCTCTTAGCAAGGATCTTCTTGCTTTAAAGATGTTTGTAATTCTCACTATGAAAGCTTCCCCAAAATGATCTGTTTAGTATCTGTTTAAAATTAATGAGAAAATCCAGAACTAAAACAGCTAATGAGAGTCAATTAATTACTTCAAGCTCTAGGGAAAGTAATTCCCAACAATAATAATTTAGGCTATCAGCCTGCAGTCTGCAGCTGAGGGACTGAACTGCAACTGGGAACACAACAGTATAAACTGCCCGAGCATCCCTGCTGCACCAGAGCTCACAGCTTCTAAACTACATGGGTATGGTCAGGCAAAGGCTGGACCGAGAGATGCATGGCATGACCCAGACATTTTCCATTAAAGCCTTCTACCTCTTGGTGAAGTCCTTAGGCAAAAATAGTTGTAATGTTCCATCCTTTTCTTCCAAAGAGGTGACTCATGTCTGGGATCCTGCAGCTTTTCCTAAAAGGGAAAGACTGAAACTCCTGCTGTTGTAGAAGAGCGGAATTCGATGTTTTTCCTCCCTTCAGACCAACACTTTTAACTGAACAAGAGAATTGGCAGATATTCTGTAAGTTTTCTGTCTTGAAATTCTAAACCATTAAAAGCAACAAAGCCTGTCTCTGAGTTACAAGGTGGGATGTGGATAAATGACAGAGGTGTGTTTGCAGATGAACGGATGAGTTGACCTTTAGGTTTTTTCAACTTGCTTGCAATGACTGCTGTCAAATTAGTATACAAAAAATTGTCAAATTACCTTATCATTTACAAAATAGCTGCTGAACTGTTAGTGCTTCATAGTCAAAGGCTGTTTTACTTCTCCTTGTGAGGGTTTGGATATTTGTGCTGAATGAGAGGAATGGGGCTGCTTTTAATTGAGCACACCAGGCCCCTGCGGTCTGCCTTCCAGTCTGCCAGCCAGTCTCCCCTTCATAACCTTGGAAATGGCTCAGCAATTTCAACCAAATTTGAGATGGGATTTAATCACCTGAATTGCCTAACAGGTCTGTGAGTGCTGGGAGCTGGATAGAAGGCAAAGATTCATGTTGGTGCCCACACTGACAGAAGCACCGTCAGAAACCATCAGTCACCTCATGGGTTTGACAGGAGCTTCTGGGCCACCCATGTCTCCAGCTCCAGACTAACTGCTGCAGGTATCCCCAGCTCGGGCCAGTGTAGGGGAAGAGCAGATGGCCGGACTTATTGCACTGGAAGGAGATTTAGAGGACAAAGGGCAAATTTAGATAGGAAATCAAGTTCTGCTAATTTTGATGCTCGTGGAATAAATTTTTATAATTGGGATGGCAGAGCAGCCCCATAGGTCACTTTTTGTCAGGGTGAGGTCCCTCTCACCAATCTAGTTTTCAAATTAGGTATCAGTTTGGCATGTGTGCCTTTTTTTTTTTTTCTTTTCTTTTTTTCCCTCTTCTTGGAAGGCTTATTATAAATATGATCAGGGATTCTAGGAGTTTCTTTAAAATGAAAGACATTTATTGAATATATCTATAATATTAGTGGAGCGAGGGCATAACCAGTCCTTTCGTATCACTTGTGAGGATCAAAACATAACCATACTGATATTTTACACTCTATGTATATGTTAATGTCCTTATAAATTGTCTTCAGTTGACTTTGAAGATGGTCAGAGGTTAAAATACCAAGTAACTGTTTTGTGAACAATATTCCGAGATACAACAGCTGGCAAAGATAACACAGTAGCTTTCATAACTTCTGCAGAGTGTAATTAATTTTAAAAAATAATATAAAGATCACAATGCATGGTTGTTACTGCTGGATCAGTGAATGTAGAAACAAGTTGCAGCCAGTAAACTCCAACTTTCCTGCTCAGTCGGATAAGTGTTGGGGCTGATCAGTTCTTTTGAAATCTAGTTGATGCTTTTAATTGTTGCTCAGTAACCTTCAAATTGGTACCCTGAATAATAGGCGAAGGCTATTTACTCTACAACTAATGTTTTGGTGGTCTAGAGCAGTGTGATGTGCTGATGTGGAAATAAGGTACAACAAAGACACAGCAGCCTTTGTTGATGAGTGAATTTCACCTTTCAGCCTGGCTGGGGTTTTTTGTTTATTTGTTTAGGGGAGGCGGGGAATACTGGAAAAATTATGCATTACAACAGCGAACAGTTGGCTGCAGCTCTCATCAAGAGACAAAGAAAGTGATGCCTAATGACTAAAACAGACAGCAGGTTGCAAATTTGGACTTCATGATGCATTCCAGTCAGTAACATGAAAGACAGGAAATATCTTACATGTGCTGCCTTTGGGGAACAAGAGAAGATATGGAGGTCAAACATGGCTCCTACTACATTTGCTGATAAATCTTTTAAATAGTGGTTTTTGTCTTTTTTTTCCTTTTTTTTTTTTGTGTCCCTGAGCAGTGTGGTATTGCCTGCAAAGCAGTGGGAAGATCAAACAGCCTTTCAGCCAGCTGCTCAACATTGGTCACTGCCTTCGAGAAGGATGAACCCATCAGTGCAGCGGAGCGCTGCTGTACATCACCCGGCACATGCAGAGGTAAGCTGCGAATGACCTTGAGCACTGTACCAACAGCATTTGGCCAAGATCAGTAATAATGTCAATCCGTTATCTCCCGGTGCAATCCAACAAGCTCCTGGAGACAGGGATGACTCTGGAGCAGGTTTTAACTGTGTGTGTTTGAAAGCACATCTAAATTCAATCTAGTGAAATCACTGCAACGTTAGAAGCCCCTACTGTTATTAGGATTGACAGAGCCTCGCGCTTGTATTGCTTAACACTCTATTGTAAAAATAAGATAGCAGACTTAAGAGGGTGTCATTCTTTCTGGTATCAAAATTTGGGAAAGTCACTAGAAAAATGGTGATCTTGGTATGGTAATGAACACAGTAAAATTGTGGTCTTTTTTCTTTATAAATCCTGAAAAGCTGTAAAAAATTGCAGCTTTACAGTTGCTATCAAAACACATCAGAATACAGCAAATTACATCATGTAGCTCCTAATGTTTTGGCTGCTATTGTTGCTACTAGAACAACAAGTTAATTTTTACTGCATCACAGGTTACTGAGGAGCAGGATCCTTATTCCAAAGAAGTTGCCATTTTAAAAAGGAAAGAGTAAAAGTGAAGGAATAAGTTTCATGCAATCAATGGATTTCTCTTGCTTATCTATTTACTACTTTATTGTGGTGACAACGATGAAGATTTTCTATATGACTGTAGTAAAAAAATTAGAGCTTCTATGTCAGGAAAAATAAGGTGTCTAGACCTTTAGGTTAGAGAAAGTAAAAGGAAGAATATAGAAATGCACAGGATGAATCTCACAGTAGAGTATTTCTCCAGTAATTGCATTGGCTTAACAAGGTCTACAAGTGTGCTTAGATATAAGCCCTTGGTTAAGCACTTTGGGTCGGGACCAAGGTGTTAATGAATAGAAACAACATCATTGTGTCCAGGGTGCTACCAAGGTGTGCTTGTGCCACTGTGGCTTGACTGCAGTCCTCCAGGTGGTATAAAGCTTGAAGAGCAATTGCTGGCTGTCGTGACACAGCTTTGGGGTTCCATTTGGACATGTCAACAATTTAGATTAATGGTTTTGACTGACTTTAAGTGAGAAATTTAGAGATTTTTATCCCTTCGGTGGAAAATTTTAATTTATATTCAAGACATTTTGATCTGTCCTGTAAGGAAATCTTTTGAGATTTCTGATTCTAGACTGTGCTAGGAATGCAGATATGCATGGGAAGAATAATAACCAGAATATACACAAAATGGTTAGTTCAAAATATGTGCCAAAAAGAGTGTGCAGGGTTTCTTTCTCAATTTCCTTAGAAGCTAAAGAAAACTATTCATTTATTTTAAAACATGTAAGCTTTTTTCCTGAGTCCTTTTTGAATATTGCAATAATCAATGCAGTTTAGAAATACCAGGACCAGAGTAAAGACAGGACTGTACCTATGTGTACGCGGGGTTTCAGCCAGCTGGGGCTGGAGACTTAGCTGAACAGCCAGTTATGAGCTGAATTGAAGTTCATTCCAGTTTTAGCTGAAGTGGATAACAAAATTCAGAATAATTTCAACGTTATAGGTTAAGGGATGCAATCCCTGGTTTAGAGTGCGATAAAAATCTACTGGAAGCCCAGAGCATCTGCAAAAAGAAATACTTTTAGAAGGCTGAATTCCCTCTGCACGCTGAATTGTCAGAACGTCTTGTTGCCCAACAAGGTACAAATTAGGTTGTTAGTTCCCCAGCTGCAAGTTATCGGTGTGGGGAATGACACACATCAACAAAGCTGCTTGTGCATATACATATTTCTAGACTTTAAAGAGCTAGTGACAAGGTAATTGTTTGATAGATGCAACATGTTATGGGATCGCCATCCAAATAACATGAACACCAATATTTGGTCATATTGTCAGCGTATGAGCAATCTGTCCTCAAATTGTGTCTGAAAGCAACAAAACCACATTTTCTCAGAAAAAGTTGTATTTGCATGTTCAGTGGAGAAAAATCTCCTCTGGTGATAACACGTTGTGGTCAAGTTTCTCAAAATTGCTGAGTAACTTCTGCCAGACAAATGCACACTGAATATATTCTGTGAAAACAAAGCGTGCGCTTGGCTGGTAAAGCACAACCCGACTCAGACATGCTTATTCTCCAAACTCAGGGAATGAGTCTTGAAATTCCAATTCAGTGAGTTCAAACTCTCATTGCTCTGAGCAACATCGAGTTTACTGAGCTACTGAATAGAATCAGTTGTTTTAATTTTAGACTTTCAGAAAGCAAATTAGAAAAAAAAAATTAGTCAGACCAATAATGTTGAAAATTTCCATTATTATTATACTTGGGTCTGCTTGCATTTTTCTCCATAATCATGTTATCCTAAACATTTTCCATCAAAAGCATAAAGTGAACAACCCTTTTATTTTTCCAATCCAGTGAAGATGAACTGAATAACATTTCCATAAATCAGAAAGTGTTAATGGTAACAGGGAGGAAGGAACTTGTTTCAGTTTGACGGAAGATTTATCTCTTTTAGAAAGTTCTTTTTCCGTGTTGTGTTTTTATGCATTTGGGCCATCTACGAATGAAGTTAAAAGGCCGTTTTGATGTATCAGGTAAGAAAATGCTCAGTACTAGATTTTTAACGCATTTCAGGAGACTTTGACCTGAGCAATGTATGTCTGGTTACACCAACAAATTAGAAGTGAGTCTACTTTATGTTAATAAGAAATATAAGTAGGTTTGAAATGTCTGTAAAATTCACATTTCCTGTGCACATCAGTGAAAGATAGCTGTGATGTTTTCTCTTGTATTTTTCTGAATCAGACAGCATTTATATTTGAACAGGCATTTTCAGTCCTTTACCAATGTATTGGAAGACATGCACCCAGCTAAGAACTGACATGCAAGGTCATGTTCCAGGAGACTGTTGCAAACACCGCTATAGCATTGCATATACTTTGGCAAACATATATAACATATTCTTTTTTATATGGCCTGGGTTTTTTTGTGTACACCGTATTTGCATGCATAACTTATTAATGAGGCCCGGGGAGATCCTACACTCCAGTCTCGCTCTTGCCACATCACCAGCAGCATATCTAGCAAGGATACCTGCTCTTCTGTGTGGAGGGCAGCAGATATTTGTTGTCATGTCATAGTTGGACATCTGGGGATGGAAGGACGCAGCAGCAGTTGTTGCCATACAGCCAGACACATCTGGTACATGGCTCTGGTTCTTTCCTGTGTGGGATGTGTTTCCAGTTAGGAGTGGGGAAATCGGCTGAACCCTCATTCAGGGAAGGGGAAGGTGAGGGTGGGCACCTGAGTAGTTTTCCCAAGGTTCGTTCCCAAACCCACCCGGTCATGGAGAGGGGCTGCTTGGAAAAAGCTGGCAGGCTATGGGCAGAAAGCCAGTGGCTTTTGGCCTCTTTTTCTAAGTATCTTTTTGTAAGCATGATATGGAAGAGTTGCTTTATTCAGACATTTTGTAAAAAGCAGTTTGCATCATTTTTGAAGAGCAATAAGGTTTACAACACAACCGTGTGCAAAACAAGACATGAGGCCAACACGAAAGCCTCAGCAGGTGGCTCAGTGCTCACACGCACGCAGCGATGGCTACCAAGCGCTCAGCATGAGCCGCCTCATCCAGTTTCTCAGCTCCAGTGCCACATTGCCGTCTCCTTTTTCGGTTGGTTGTTTTTCTGGGGGATATTGGTTTTTAAGTGTGCTGTAACCCCAGGCTTAAACAAGGCAGTAAAGGGACTGTGTGATGACAAAAGCAAAATACATACCAGCAGGCTCTAAATTAACAAGAAGGTTGCTGTAGAAAACTTACTGAAAGCTGTGACTCTTTCTTGTATGGACACACATTAAGTCTTTATGAAATTCCTTCCAGTCCTCAGAGATACTTATAAGCAGAGCGAGCAGGCCCTCCTACAGGTTGGGCTTCTTCACTGCTTACACTAAATCATCAGCAACTATCTTAAGTAACACGGCGTTTGATAGAGAATTGCAAGGCAATTAGATCTTCACCTTCTGTCATTATAACATTAATATTTGCATCTAATTTTGGTTTTGGTCTCCTATTCGATTTTTGATGTAGAAAAGTGTTTCCCTCCCCTTCCATGTCATGCTTTGTCATGAGCCTGCTGGGAGCAGAAATGAATTATCAAACCCCTCACTCATCAGTATTGTTTCCTAAGCAACTGCCAGGGCTGGGAAATTAATGCAAGACCATTACTCAGCATAGAAGCAAAAAATCACAGCTTTCTCTTGTAGATATCCAGGAGAGGAAAAAAACCTGTTCATAGTGCATTACCATAGACTCTATAGATATATTAGACTTTATTAGACTTATTATTTTTAGACTTTATTATTAAGACTTATTAGACTTATTATTAACAAATACTTCTAAAGGAAACACGTTCTTTTTCTTCAGGAAGTCTCCCTGATTATGAAGTTTGTTTATGGCTTCAAAGATTATTTTGGCATCTTCCCACTCAGATGTTAGTGTCTTGAATCCTGCACTACAATTAACTACACGTGCGTACCAGAGTACTGGTCATTGGCTTTATCTATAGTGGTCTGTTATACCTGGCTGTCCTTAAGCTCGTTGCTTCCTGATTGTCACTGTGTTCCTCTATTTGTGAATGATTGTACTTGCTGAACAGGTAATGATACAGAAGTTCAAGTCTTTTCCGATATGACAGAGAAATTCATCTTGGGAAAAGCATAATGGATTTTTAAATGTTATTCCGTTTAGCAGAATCACATTGACCTTCAGAGAAGTTTCAGCATGGAATATGCTCTGTCTTAGCCCAATGCTGCCATATCTATGTTATATTGCAAAAGGCATGGTCACTTCTGGATAGGTGCTACAGAAAGACGAAGAATAGTGCCAAAGTCCCAGCTGGGATTTGGACATTCTTGCAGGATGGTGCACTGACCTTCTGTGTGTAATTCTGGTTTTCTTTGCTTCAGGTTCCTTAAAAAAAACCCTAAACTTGTACTTGATAGTCTTTCCTTGTTACAGGGTGCATGGTTTCTTCTGTCTAAAAAGTGGTCTTTGTGTCTAAATGGCCTTTCCTTCCATTATTGCCCCATTTTTCTACTTTTAACATATTTTTCATTAGTGTGCTGTAATACATGTTGAAATTCAGTGTGCTTGCCCATATTTTAATTTTTTGATCCATTTCTGCATGAGCTCTGACTTTACTCACACACAGACTGCAGGTTAGCTATAACAGGCCTCACTGAGCATTCCAAAATTTCAAAATGTTAATTTGCTGTTTTTCAACTCTTAAAACACATTTTGACCTGCTTGTGTTTCTGTAAGTATCCTCCTTACTTGCTTTGCCATTTCCATGATAAAATGACCACTCACGTGGTGTCAAATAATTGGCAGGAACACATGAGAAAAATCAGCAAATAACACTGGTCTTGATTTTTTTCTTGGCTCTAGACAGGAGTTGCTCATTGAAGATACAGATCTACTGAAAAAAAAATACTATCTAAAAAGAAAGCAGTTTCCCTTACTCTCAGACTAGCATTAAAAAACAATCTCTTAAAACAAATTGATTCAGAGTTCTCAAAAAAAAAAGAAAGAATGTATTTAAAGATGAATGGGAAGACATATGTTTTTGTAATTGATTTTATGAAAATTTCATGAAAGTCATAAGTTTTACAAATTTTAATAAATGTCCTTCTCAGAAGAACTTGTCCATCTCAGAAGATACATTACTGTCAGTATGTTATCTGGGAAAAGGTCACCTAAATGAGAAGAATTTGCAAATGGGAGATTACATAGGTTTGGGAAGAGAGTTTAAAATAAATCCCTGCTTTCACTTTGGCATCTGCACTGAGGGAAGTGCACAGGCAATGCAGTAAAACCAGTTGCCTGACATCAGAATTCTTTTGCTAGCAAACATCTCCGCCGTGCAGGATTTATCTTCTGTCGCAGAAATTTGACTCTCTTGAGACAAATACGATATGACCTGCTGGCTGTTCTCATAAGCTGCAAGTTGCTAAACTTCAGATTTATAGCCGAACTTCAGAAAAAAAGTCCCTGAAATCTCTGCATATCCGTGTCCTGTGTGCTGGCACCCAAACCATAGGTGCCTCTGCTGAGCTCAGAATACGGTACACCAGTCACCTTGAGGTGCCTGCTGAATTTTAATCCCAGCTATAGCTAGGGACACGAGCCATGTTTTAATTACTGGTTCAAAACCTGTTACTGTTATGGATCAAGCTTGCAGTGTGATCGTGCAAAATGACAAAGCGTCTATTTCAGCAGAAACTGGGAAGCAATGATTTTTACCAATTTTTTTCCTGTTAAACTGTTGACACGGTGCTAAATTCGGTATGCTGAAGGTGTTTCCATGTGTCACTTCTAATAGGATACAGGTGTCAGACAATTTGAGATTACTTCAAATCTAATTTTCCTAGAGTGAAGATACAAACAGTTACACCAGAAGCAGATGTTGGGCCTTTCTCACCAGTCCAAAATGTGGTTTGGCATCCATCCAGACTGAGTCTATGGGGAAAAAGAGAAAATTATATTTAATTTTAGCTTGCTTGGTTTCCTCTTTTCAAAATTTACATGAACGTGCAATAAAAAAACCCATCCCTCTTCCCTCTGCTTACACACGGGGACTGAGTATCTTGTTGCAAACAGATGGAGTACAGGCAGGTTGGGACATGAACGCTTTTCCTTCTCCACACTATCACTATGTGGCCCAAGAACTGGCATAAAATGCTGTCTTTTCCTTTTTGCCTTCTTATTCCTGTCTCTCTGTTACTTTTCTAGCGTGTTGGTTGGAAGGAAACAGAGGTGACAAGGACTGTGCCTAAAACACTGGTTTGGGATCCTGCCTCTGCCCCACCTCCGTTGACCTACCTGCAGGTGGTCACTTGGACTGCACTAGGACTCCACCAAGAAGCCCCGCAAGCATCTCCATCCCTCTTCCTTCAAGCTGCAAGTCCCTTACTCAGCATAGAAACAAAAAATGTAGCTTTTCTTATTTTTTGAAGCAATGGTCCTTTTCCACCTTGTCTGGTTTGTGCAGTTTTACATTATGACTGGAGGTAAAATCTCAGCTATGTGGCACAGATACAAAAACTAGATCACCTGCTGGGACTCTCCTGAGGATGGTACGTGTTTTCCATCAAGAGTAGCTTCACCAAGTTTAGTTACGCTTCATCAGGACTCATGTAGGCGACAGAAAAATTGAGGTCATAATCCTGGTATTACAACCTTGTAGAAAAGAAGACCCTATTCTGAGGTTTGCCATGCGAATTTTGGTTTATGCTGCTCAAATACATTTTTCTTCACCTGCTTCTAGTAAATGAATCTTACGACTGTGAATCCCACTTGTGTTACAACTGTATTTAAAGTCGAATTAGTATAAATTTCTAGAATTGAACAGTTTTATTCCAAATAACCACACATGAAAAAAATCATTAAGGATTTCATAAAACGTACTGTGGAGATGGCTTTCTGTTTCTTTTTAAATCCGTATTTTTTGGTCGTGCAAGTGCTACTGAAAAGTTGCCATCATAACTGAACAACAGATCCTTTAAGAGTTACGAGCCATAAATGTGTACTGGGAAGTGAAGGAGCAGCCTTCATCAGGCTACATCATCCAGCTCCACGTACCAGAGGGAGAGGGGTAAAAAGTCCTGCCACACGTGGTGAGGACTCCACAGGCTGGTAAACACACAAAAGAAAAATGAGCAGATTGTGGACAGGAGGCATTAATGCTGCCATTCATCTGTGCGGTGTCGGTACAGATTGCACCGGGAAGGTTCTCCAGTCAGCTCCCCGCCAAGGCCACCAAGGGAGGTGGGTGAATATGATCAATAGCGTCAAGTGCTGGCGTGTGAATCAAAGGCAAAACTGTGGAAACACCACTCTGCAAATGGGGTTTTAACTGCCCTGCCAGGAAGTTATCTAGAGGCATTTGAAGACCAACCCGGTAACAGGAAATTAATCAAAAGCGTTTTCGAGTGGATCCTCGGCCAGTGAGTGCTGCTGTGGCTATTTATACTGGGGCAATTTACCCCTGTTAAGGATCTGCTCAGATGTCAGATATTAGCCACTGCCAGAACAAGTGACCTTTCTGCACAGTACATTAAGAAGAGAACAAAAAGATGGAAATTCCCATTTACTAAATGTGGTCCAAATAAACCTCTGTGCTCTTGTTAAACCAGCTGCGTTGAAGAGGAGTGATTATAACAAGCCCTATTTTTTTTCTTTTTTTTTTTTTTTTTTAGCCTGCACCTGTCTCTCCTTCCGCAGCTGAGGCCACACTGGAACCTTATTCCCTATAGACCTGATCCTGTAAAAGCTTCAGGTGGTAATTAAATTCATCATTTTTACTTAACCACTTAAGGGGAAAAGCCACCTGAAGGCCAGCAGTGACCGGCACATGCAGTAGCTAATCACCCACAGTGAAGAAAAGCTCCTCTATTTCTCCATTGTCAAACAGATGAGGGTTTGGTTTTTTTTTTTTATTTTCGTTCTTATGGCCATGGAGGTCTTGCAAAGGAGAGAGGACCAGCTTTGAGCAGCCTTGCGTGGCTGTTACCTGCAGTCAGTCTCTTGAGAAGGTGACAACTTCACTCCCACCTAGCAGGAAAGGTTCCCTCTCGCTTCAGGCACAGCCACACGGATCAAGGCAGTAACTCCATTTTATCAAGAAATATACAGGAAAGAAGTGTGCCAAACTACTATGAAAAAAAGACGTAAGTGTGATATTTCTGAGCAATTTAAGAGTTCCCTAGAACAAAACAAGGTTCAGCATTCTCCCTGGAGAAATGGGAGACTGTAAAAGTGTCATTTTTCCTCCTAGAATGTTCCTTTATTGTAAAAATTTTTTAAGTCTGCAGAGTGTGGTGAAATATTCCACTTACTCATTCTATGGGAACAAGCAGTGGCATTTCTAAAGTGTGGGTTTCATTTAAGGTATCTCCCCTCTTTCACAGGAATAACTTTTTTTATACTTTTATTATTTTGCTCAGGTAATTCTTACACACTGATCTTATCCACCTTCAGAGCTAAGTTTCTCCATATTCCTTCCGTTACTGTTCCACTATGAACGTGCATAGCGCCAGCAGTTTGATTTTTGTCACAGTGATACAGGAAAGGCATTATTGGCATTTTTTGATCCAAAATGATTGGATTTTTCTGCCTTTAAAATGTGGTGCCTGGAAACTGACTGGCACTATATTAGCAAATTATTATTTTTCCCTTAAGTCAGACATCCCACATAATCTATATTTCTGGGGAAGAAAAAAAACAAAGTAGAACTTGAATTATTTTGTGACCAAAAAAAGTCTAAACAGGGTAAGAATAATAATTTGTCAAACAAAATACCACTTCTTGTTGACCCAAAATGTCACACTAGGTTTTGTCATATAGCAATTAGGTACGAGATTCTAAAAAGATAATTTTTCCAGGGGAGTTGTAGCTGTTCCTGTTGTAGATTAGTTCTACTCGTCACTGCCTACTTGAAATAAAGATAAAAATTAGATTTTTCAGAATACTATTTTTAATGCAAACAATATCCCCCAAATGTCTTGCTACAGAATAAAAACCAAGTTAAATAAGAAATTTGGAAAACTGTCTTAATTATTTTAACAGATAAGTTTCAGAAAGATGGCAGGTTTAGTGAGGAGCTTTTTGCCTCCTAAAAATAGTTATGAATGTTTTTATCTTCTGAAACAGTAAGGCACTCAAAAGATTTTTATTTTTTTATATATATTTTCAAGGCAGTACTGGAACTTTGTGTAGTTTGATTCTCTGTCATCTAGGTTTTGAGCAGAGTTATACTCACAAGTGCAGCCGTTCAGGATTGACTGCATGATAGAAAATAATTACTTTTGGCAATACTTACTAATTAGCCAGTGAATAGAGTCCATAAAAACTAGGGATACGAACCAGGAAATGTTATTCATTAATTTTGTTTATGGTTATATAATTTTAATTATAATACTTTAAAGCTATTTAAATCTAGAACTCCATCATATGTAAGTTAATGTAGCATATTTTGCAAAAATAATCAAGTCCTGGTAATATAGATCACTACAGAGCCTGTAATTAAATCTTTGATGAGAGTTTCAAAGTGATTTTTAAATGTGCACACAGCCTATAAAACATGCTTTACAAAAGCTCTACTTCTGTCGTCATGACTTCACAAATGTTTGTCTAGCATTGTCCAAGTTTAATTTTCATTCTAATTCAAAATCAAGTGTTTGTAATTGAGTAATTGCCTTGCAAATGAATATTCTCTTTAGGTAGGAAAAGCAATTAATTTTCACACCTCTTTTCCTGTGTAAGTGATATATTTTTCTACGTACCATAAAGGCCTTTAATACTATTAATGCCATTATGCGTTGTGGAATAGGGCGTTGGTGATACTCGTTTCAGGTGTTTTCTGAAGAGATCGTTACAGGGTCTGATCTTAGAGCTGTGTTTTTGACACCATCAAGGTGGTTAAAGAGAAGTTCACCCTGCCCCTGACAACAGAATAAGTCTCACTGCTGTTTGCAATCTGGGGAAGGACTTCATGAGCTGGAGGATGGCTTTTCTGCTGTGTGCTGGGTTTTATTTTGTAGGAACCAGTGTGCACCATCTATCCATTGCTGTCATCACAGGTTTTGTGCCTTCTCAAACAGCGCTCAAAAAGCGGCACCCTGGCAGGGGTCCATCAGGAACAGTGTCATCTTACCCACATCACAAACCCCCAGCCCACCTGCACCTCTGACAGCAGAAAAATGGGGTGGAAAGGTTTTTGGTTTTTTCTGGAATGGTTTCCTTGTAACTGAAGGACATGTTTAAGACGGGCTTTCACTGCCTCCAGTTACAACACAGGGGCTTGCAGGTTTCCAGCGATAAGCAGGCTGGCTGTAGGCAATTAGAAAACCTCAGGGTTTTAAGAGTCTAGTCACTAAAATATGTTACAGCTCAAGTCATTGTTTAACAATCCGAGTCTCTTACAGCTGTGAAACACTCCCATCATCAAGTAGGTCTCTGGGACTCCCTCAGGAACGGCAGGCTCTAGATATCCAGCTGCTAGGAACAAAAATAAATCTCTTTGAAGACTTATTTGCCATCACATTGTGCGAGGACTTAGAAAGGCTGAAATATTTTAACCATTAATCTCCATTCATCAAATCTTGTCATTCTTAACAAAACTCCAAAATAGTTTCAGCTGTGAGTTGAATGTCGATGACACCAAACCCTGTACATAGATATCAATTTTGTGGTTAAGATATGCCACACGCAAGATGTGCGTGTTGCAATCGAAACAATTCCTGCCCATGCAGAGAGACCAGAGAGCATTTCATAACTCGTTATTTATGCTCTTTGCTTCCACGTAGGGATAACAGCAGAATTTTAATAGCTATTGATCACAAACCTCTATTAACCAGTATTATAATCTTCTTCGTTAATGGTCAAACAGCCTATGAAACAGGCACATAGTGTTTGATATCATCACTGTGGTATAGCACTAACAACAGCAATTGCTGCTATTAGAAGACATAAACTTA
This sequence comes from Tringa solitaria, assembly GCA_026413425.1. NCBI lineage: Eukaryota > Metazoa > Chordata > Aves > Charadriiformes > Scolopacidae > Tringa > Tringa solitaria. The sequence goes on along the minus strand of JAOXJM010000033.1, from coordinate 5,836,710 downwards.
TAGAAATACTCATTGCAGAAGCTTGGTTAGAAAAATATCTTAATGCCTGATCAGAAACTCAACAGAACCTGTAGGTCTTTATTTCAGTGGGATGCAAAGAAAACCCATTTTTATATTCTCTTTTTCGAGCTGCTTGTTTTAAAGTAGTAATTGCTTGGGTTTTTTTTTCCTCAAGATTTTCAATTTTTATTGCTGACCTAAAAAGAAAGGAAATAAAAAACCAGGAAAAATGTGGCTCTACTCAAAACATTCCTTGACCTCTTCCTTGGTAGTACTTATAAACAGTGGATAAATTAATAGCAAGCATGTTGCACAACTTAGAGGTGAGTTTTTAATGACTTAAAGACTTTTCGGCTGGCAAATGTTTCCAAACAAACGGACCCCGACGTATTTATTTAGACTGGTTTTCCTCACAGTGTTCCTTCTTCTTTATAAGCAATGTTTTGCTTCTCTCAGCCTTCCACCCATCTTTCTTGAGCAACCCAGAGACCATTAATGCTACATTTGTGATGTTGTGCTGGTCTGTGATGTGCAGTCAGCAGAAGAAAAGGTTATTACACACGGGAAAACACAGTCTCTATATGCACAAATATCTGAAGTCTGACTTCAAAGGAAGAGCAGTTTATTGCTGGCCAAGCACATGGCTATTGCAGGAACATCCAAAGGATTCTTTGCTCTTCCAGGAGACAAACTCCTCCAGACTTCATGTAGACTTTGCATCATCAATTCTTAACATTCTCTGTTGCAGGGACAAAAAGCCCTGCAATCATTTAGGGAGAAAAACCTTATCCCACTTGAGAGACAAGATAACTTTTGGGGGTACAGAGGTTTGATTATCTTCCCAAATCGATACAGCATGGGAATGAGGAATAAGTCCTAGCCCAAGAGTTATTTTCAAGGGCTTTTATTTCTTCTTTTGAAGTATGAGCCAAAGCCTGTTGCAGGCTCCTGTGGAAATGTTCAGATTAACATCAGTATTTAATTTTTCTAGGTTTTGGATCTATTTGAAGAAGGGCAAGGAATAATGTTAATATTTCTATTAACCTTTAAAAATATTTCAACCTGCTTTTGAATTTTATTTCTTTTTTAAGTTGTGTGGTTTTGACTACGGTTTTATTTATGCCCATTGCCGCAAGCAGGGATGAGAGCCTGGGCAGTGTGTTTGCACAGCAACAAGGAGACTCCTGCAAAAGCCCCACCGACCTTTTTTAGTGTGGTTTTCCACCAAGTTTTCTGTAACTTCTGATTTTTTTATTTAATGATGCCCTTCCAGAGAAGATTTTTTTCCTGTATCGTTATTTCCAAGAGCTTTCTGTCTGATTTATTTTCTATTTTCAGTACTTAATGAAGCAGAAAAACAATGTTAGTCTTTGGTGGCCAGGGAAAATAACAGAAGTTCGCAAAGGTGGTCTCCAGATGATAGAACCCCCGCCGAAGCAATCGTGCCGTTCCGTGTTTTCCCCGACGAGGGAGAAAATCTACAGCAGCAGCAGGGCTGGCAAGTGCAGGTAAGCTGCCTTCACTGAATGTGCTAAGAAATCACCAGCACAAACACATTCCAGCTTGGGCAGTATTCAAGTAATGGCTATTACTGCTCTAGGGAGGAAATAATTAAAGCCATTTCTTGACTTTGACAGTTTGATACTGGTGGTTTTCAATAGCAAATTACCAACATCTGTACAGTGAAATTCAGCTACTGCAGCAATTATTCTTCAGGGCTAACCACAGAGGTGCTAGGACTCTTCCATTTTCTAGATGTGCCCTAGTTAGATGTGACCTACAGTTGAGAACTAAACTACACACGATGGCAAACTAGGTCTCCTGCATTACAAATGCAAGTGAAACCATACGGAAAGCTTAATATTCTGTGAAAAACCCAGTGGCAAATGCATCAAAGACAGAAAATGAAAGACTGGCAAGACATCTGAATGGGTTTCTTAATTATGTAACAATTTCAACTTTCCAGAGGAATTCAGAAGTAAATTTTATATATTTCATTCAATTCCACAAAAATGGTGGCTTTTCCTTCCCACATACTGTTATAACTGTTTTACATCGTAAACACAAAGAGAGTGTGACTGTACAAGCTGAAAACTCACATCTAGGACCCGTAGCAAGGGTCCTAGCAAGCAACACAGCACTGCAAATTTCCATTCCTCATGAAAGAAAAGGTTAGCAAAAAAGTTAAATAATCTTTGTATATCTCTAACTCAAATATTTCTTTTTAAACTCTAACTAGAAAAGTTAATACAAATCTGAGCAGGAATGAGAGACTGTGATAGGAAATATATTTCTAAGAGAGAATTGGTTTGGGGTTGATAATACTGCCTTATTATTCCACTGCTTAGGTTGTAACTGTCTGTCAGGGTTTTATGTTATAATCCACTTTTGGTCAAGGATTTACTGATGTATAAAACTAGTTCAGTTTGTAAATTGGCTGTCTGTCTTCAGCTCCATTTCACTGTTATTTAAACTTCAGAACCCAATCAAGGCATAGTACAATTGCTGTAAAAATATGCAGTCGTTTTAAATTAGAGCTTCAAACTTCAGAAATCTTTTGGTTGGCCTGGTGGGGGATACAAATAGCTTTTACACCCATCATCTGATAACTGAGAGGCTTTAAAATATCACAGGGATCTCTGGTTACTTGGCTGAATAGTGAAGGCAGGACAGACATAAGAAAGAATATGCTGATTTCTAAGATAATGAAGTAATGAACAGCTCATTTGCAAATATTTCATCTGTGTCAGCGCAAAGATAGAAGTATAATCCACTGCAAAATTACCAGCCTGCCTGTTGAGAATTGCTCTACATGGCAGATCGTCCTGGGTCCGCAGCTGGGTGGAACCTGAGCTAATCCTGCCTCCAGCTGCTTACCTGCCCAGGAAGGAGAAGAAAATTATTATCGAGCATCAATCTCTTTTTGCCATGTAGTTACCAATGCACTGGCACATAAGGGCAGATCCTCGGCTTTAGGAGATTTGTGATAAAGATTTTATACCAACTGTGCAGTGTGGGATAACAGTTAGGAAGGAGTTGCTTTACATGATTATGCAACCTGAACCAAGCCCAAAAATGTTATATGGCTGAATACACTTTTATTTCCATGTCTCTGTTTCCTCTTTTAACGTTTCCGCATAAATACTATGTATAATAAGTAATGAATTTGTACTTCTGCTACAAAATAAGCACATGGAGTTTGTTAAATTTTAGAAACATTATGTTGTAAGCACAAAGTGTAGAGAGAGTGTGTATAAAAGATAAATTTCTTTCATTCAGTTCTGTTAGAACCATTGGAAATCAAACAGTAGTAAAGTAAACTTTAAATGCTGCTGATAGATTATAGTATTTTTGGTGCTAATCAACTAACTAGGCTGTGGCAAAAATCAGCTATAGACACTGGACAATTAAACCCTTATTTCCCTTTATAGAGAAACATGTTCCTAGGAAATCTGAGCAAGTTACTCAGATCAACCTAATTTAGATACTGATATGCAAGTGCCAATCAACCTCATAATGCATTTCATCGATTGTAGACAGTTATATTTTGAAATTGCTAAGGAAAAGAGCATCTCATCATAAGGATGCGTTATCATAATGATAATACAGCAATTGTCAGTCCTTGCTCCAAGCAGAGTATTATGCAGGTTATGGTCAGACTTAACCAGTGTCCATGATGCAAGTCCTCCTTCAAAACCTCAGGAAAACATAGGTCACTGCATTTTTGTGGTAGTACAAAATTCAAGTGCTGAGAAGAGAAATTAAATGCAAACTAAGTAGAGTGGGAAATATTTGTACAGTTTTGAAAAGGAAGGGAAGCTAATCTGTACGCAGTCAGATGTACATTAAGTAGAAGAAAATAGCTAGGTGAATGTTTCTTTAGGATCAATCTTCCTTTGACACGAATGTGGACAGAGCAAGTCTAGATATTATATTCACATCAGTAAGACACTGTGATGAGTTATTGCAGTGAGGCCCATATGAATCAATATTGATTGGCCACTTACTTGTAGGCTATTTAATTAAGAGTAATACAATGGCACAGCTTCCAGGCAAATCCACAGTGCCTTGATTTATGAGTGGGTTTGGGGGAAAAGGGTAAGGATAAGGTGTAACAGTTATCTTTATTTGGCGATTGAGATGTTTCTCATGTAAGGTTAAATTAAGAGTTTAAAAAGAGGAACTAAATGAGTGCAATAAATAAACTAAAAGGACTGTTTCGTCAGCATCTAGGCTGTTGGAGAGGACTTTTATCGTCTTACCAGGGTACCTAACTGTTTCATTGTGTATTGGGGTCATCCTGGAGCATCCAGCATGAACGTTAATGATGAAAGAAAATTACTTCCCTGTAACTGGGGTTGGAGTGAGCATAAGTTGCACCACTTTTTTGTCAAGTTGGTCTTTTATTTTGGCTTTCTGCTGAATGTATTTAGTTCCACAAAGAAATCGAATTGTAGCTATTTATTTACAATATCTGCATTTGGGGAAATCAACCAAGTTAATTTGAAGTGTATTTTTTCCTAGGAATCTACATAATCTACTCCTTATTTTTACCTGCTTAGGGAGCAGGCATTCATTTTTTTATCAGGTTGGTTTAGGGCAACAAGTTGTACTGTATCTGACAGCCTTGTGTACTGTGTACGTTTGTTTGACCAGAGCCATGTGCAAGTTGCAGAGCAGAGAATCCAACCCTCTGTGTCACTAACGAAACCCTGGGGCTTTGCACCTCCATGTATTTCTGTTTCTCAATGGTCAGCAAAGAGCAAAAGTAAGGGAAGTCTCACAGAATGGATGCCTTAAGGAATTGTTTCTCATCTGCTCATATTTACACAAAAATAAATATAGAGAATTATGCCTTTAAAAGTTCAAGTCTTTGAATGGAGGTTTGTGCTTAGCAGGCATAAGTCAAGAAGTCACTTGCAACAGAACTGGCTTTGTTTTTTATCATCGCTTGCAATATCCTGAATCTCTGCTAGCTATTGCAAACAGTTTGGTGAGCGAGCAGATGAGATGTCAGAGGACAAAGTATCACTCTCTAAGGAGAAAGTCTTGGACATCGCTAAGATAAAGGCAAGGTATAGTATAGAAAAATATAATTTAGGCAGGGAATTATTTTTTTTAAGATAACATTTCTCCAAAAGCAAGAATAAACCTTAGAAATTATTATTTTGCATCTGATGCTAGAAGAAAACAATCTTTTTTTCATCTCTGTACTAAGTGATAATTTGTGTTTTCTGAACATTATGAATAAAGCCAGACAGCTTTATAGCTTCTTGAGAATTTTACTGATAAACTTTTAATTGAAGTCATTATCTTTGCTGAAATCATCGACTCCGTTCTGGATTTTTTTTTTCAGATGTATTAATTTCTAGAGACTGGCAGGCATCAATTGTCCTGTCAAAATATTTAATTTTTGAAGGTTTTGAAGCTTAGAAGCTGCAGAACTTGCTTCTTAAAGTATTTTGTCTTGGAGTTTTGTCAGGAGTCTGAAAAATTATGCCTTGTTTCTTGAGTCATCTGTAAGGGACATTAAGTTCCCCCAAGAAACACGTTCTTAAGAATGAACAATATTATACTGAATACAGAGAATATTCTTCACAAAAGTCTTTGAATCACTCGCTTACTCTTTCTTATTCTTCACTCATTTTCTTCATCATGATTATGTCTTCAGGCTGATGAATCTTTGAGGGATGGTGTCTCTGACTTTACATTTCAGGAAAGACCATGGTATGGTTGCGTTTATCACAAAACTGTTCATGCCCTTGCTGTGAAGCTCTATTGTGCTGCTTCTAGAAAGTGTCGGTGTTCATTTGTCAAAGGCTTTCATTCCCTTTATTATCTCATCCAGTTTGTCGCTCCACCAACTGCAGAGCAAACACAGGGGAGGGAAGAGCTCGTTCCTGTCTCTGTCTGGTCCTGGCCATGGTTAATGCACAATGGTATTAATTCTTTCTCAGGGATTGCTTTACTGACTGTGACAATAGAAATGGGGTTTATTCACATAGAGGAAGAGCAATTGTGACATGAACCTTCAAAGATGAGTATATGTTAATCTCTGCTGCTCTGTGTTAGCGCTGGCAGGGTGCGTGTCCGTACTCTAGCAAACATTTGCACGGGGATTTAGCTGGGCAGAAGCCCCCAGACTTTTGCGTGGGTGAAAACATTACTGTCTTATGATCGAGTGTTAACACAGGCAACACTAATAAACTGCAGTACTTACTGGGATGTTTCCCTGTCCTATTAAAAAAGAAAATTATATAAAGTAATATTTCTCTCCACTGCCATCTAGTGCAGTTATTACTCTGTGTAAAGGCTTTGATACTCTCAGTTGAGCATTATCATAGGTAACTATAGCTTAGAGCACACAGGACTTTGTGCAGAAGATAGAGTTTCAATGCAGAGTAGCTAATAGTCGTCCTTAGGGTAATAGCAAACAGTACAAACTAAACGAGGTATAATAAATTTAATCATAGAATTCTAACAATGGTTACAATGACAGAGATACTCAAAAGGTTTTATGCATTTTATCAGAACAACAGAAGTGATTGGGAACACCTACATTCAAAACACAAAGTTTTGAATGAAGCAAGGACTAAGTATCTGCAGGCTCGTGGAATGGTTTAATTTTTTTATTTTTTTTTTTCCAGAAAGTGCACAGGTTTCCTAGGGATGAAACCCATATAAGTTAAAAATAAAAAAGTAAATCTTGTGGCAAATTTTTTGGTTTCTATTTTGTGAACCATTCTAAAAGACCTTAAGTTTTAGATGAAGTTCTTGTCTGTTTTTACTGAAGGCTTCCAGAACCTACAGAAAGTTTATTCTCACAAAGCATATCCTTTGTTAAGGTCTGAATGGAACCTCAGAGGTCATTTGGGGATTGCCCTGCCTTAAATCAAGCTCATAATCAGGAAACTATTACTCCCTTCTTTATTTTCAAGTATTTTTCAGTGTTGTCATGTAGCCCCTCCATTTTCTCTAGCTTGAGCAGCTGTGGTTCATTTCATCCTTTCAAATATGTCTCTCATCATTCTTGATCCGCCTCTTTTTGTGTCCCATTTATTGGTCTGCATCTTCTACTTCAAGTCCATATCTTCAAGTCCATGGAGTGATGCTCACCAAAATCCCCACTGTGAAGTTCTTTGGTCTAGAACTTGAATGATGCTTGTTTTTAAAAACAAGCTTTTGAGATTTTCAGTAATCTCCAGATTGTCTTGTGTAGAACACACCATGGGTGTGCTCTGATGGTTTTACTGCTTCCGCTGCCAGGATGGGCACCTAACTGGGTTATGCTGTGAGCACACTACACCTCTCCATTTCTGTTCAGCTCAATGAGATTGATTTTTGTCTAAAGATCCTCGACTATTTTTGTAACATATAAGTAGGTCAGCCCTTCTTTTCCTGATAGTGGAAATAGCTAAAATAGGACATACAGCTCTGAAATCATTACTGTCTTCATGCATCATTTAGTGAGCAAAATCTCTCTCTTATTACTCTCGTGAAAGTTGTGTTAAAAATCAGAAGCAGTTTCCAACACAAGAGACTAAAATTAATTTAAATTGAAAAAAGACATATTAACATGATTTAGAAGGAGGAAATATCAAGACAAGTAAAGAGCAGATCCTTTTGGTGGCTGAAATGTGTATCTCCATTGCCATAGCTGAGCAGTATCTCTGCACTCTGATTCTTTTACTGTATTTCCATTTAATTTTCACAGGCATGATGGAAAAACACTAATCTGTAAACTTCTCTACGTAGCTTTAATAGCAGCATGGTGGTTTGTTTATTTTTTTAGTTTTGTTCTACCAAACTTACTTTCCACAAAATCTACTAGGCAACATTTACTGGTAAATTTTGTGTGTATTCTTCAGCCCTTACGGATTAAATATTGTCTTAAAATAGAAGTAAAGGATGAGTTTATATTTTAATTTGAGATTTACTGCTGAAGTCTGTGCTTCCAGGCAGGAACTGCAGATGTACGGACTTGCTGTATTTGCTAAAGTTATGGAAAGGAAGTGAAGCAAACTGGGCATCTGGCAAATAAAAGACAGTGCAGGGTGGAATAAGTTTATGGTTATTATGTATTTTGGAGAAAAGTTTTTTAAAGTCTTCCATTGAATACTGTAATAAAGTATAAATTACAGAACAAAATTTCTTAAATTTGTTTGCTAAAATGTTTGGGAAATTCAGGAGAATTTGCAAAATGTGATGCTTGCAGTTCTGAATGATCTTGCTATATTCAGTAATTGGGGCCTTATTTAAAGAAAAGAAGAATCCTTTCTTTGGTTTACTGAGGAAAGGCTAAATAGGATTGAGTTGTAACCACTACCCCCATGAGCCAAGCTAAGTGACTCAGAGAGGAGTTGTTTTACCTGTCTCTTGATACAATAAACTAAAGTCTTAAGTCACACCATCTCCCAAGGCATATTGACAGTATGCCAGGGTAGCCAGACAATGACCACGTTGCCAATTTTAAGTAAGCAGTTTGGTTCATTGGCAACTTCAGTATTGATCTTTTGCTGAATAACATGTACTTTTCAGCCAAATTGCATTTAGCTTCTTTGATCAAGGAGTTCCCTTCCTGAGTTACAAGCAATGACATTTGAACACTTAATTGCATATTGCCATAATACTAACACTTCATTTTTATTGGAAAAATACTGTTCTGAGTAGAAAACTTCAGCCAGTGCATTATCTTTATTTACAGTTTCATCCGAAGAGTTGCAAGTGAATGCCATATAGTGAACCCACAATGTGGTTCCTAAGCAGCCCTATTATCAATAAACAGCTAAGAAAGTACATTATGTACTTCAAGATCCCAAGCACATCAGGAGGAAGAACAAAATTGAATTATTATAGTATTGCATGGTTCACATTGTATTCTCAACCAAAATTTTAATTCTTTGTTTTGAAGTTGACAAGTTAGTATTAAAAAGTTTTCTTTTGTTCTTTCCATTATTGTTTATGTTGGAATTCACGTACTTCAAACTCTTTTTTTATTTCCAAAAAAACCATCAAAGCTTTTGGACAATCTACTGCTGATAAAGCAATGTAAATTGCCTTTATGTCTCAGGCTAAAAAGCAGCGTGGCAGGTTAAATGGCATGCCCCCTTTGAAAAGTAACAAGAAAGAAAAGCTCCATGAGAGCAAAGCCACTTGTTCTTCACTTTTAGAGTAAGCCACTTGATGGATAGGTAGCTATAGAAGAAGGATGAATACAGGACGTTTTCTCGAGACACAGGAAAGTTCAAGATTGATTACTTACCCTGGTTTTGCATAGTGCTGCTTCTACACATAATATTAAATCCAGACTGGAGAACAAAGGTAAAATATTGTAGGATGTGCTGAAATGGCTTTGCACTGACTCTAATGCTGTCTTCTTTTCATTGCATTATTGTTTATATTTCCATATTGTAAAAATGCTCTGTTGAAAAGATGAATCAAGCTGGTCAGGTATATGAATGTCCAGCTATGCAGAATTACTGTAGTATTGCTTTATAAAATCCAACTACAGTTGTTCATTGTGCCAGTAAATTGAATACTGTTCTATTTCCTTGAGAAAAAAAGTAATAAAAAATAGGACATCAAGAATAATCTTTAAATAATTTCCCGGTGACAAATATATGGATCTTACTTCTACCTTCCAGTAACATAGTGTCTGCAGAAATGGCTTGTTTTCAGTCAAACTTTTCGAATCATGTATCAAAACAGGTTTTTGCTGTTTGGTTTGGGTTTGGTTTTTTTTTAGGAGTCATCCTGGCTGTTACATCCATTCTTCCTGCTTTCTAGTAGGGCAGTAATTGTATTCCACTTTGTGCATAAGGCCTCCGTTACCTGTAAAAATGGATGCTTATTAAAAAAACATAGCAAGAAGGGAGAAAGATGTAAGTTACAAACTTTGAAGTTTATCCTGTCACATAGCAACAGTATCAGACCCAAGATCCACCTTGCCCAAAACTCTGTATCCTAGAACTGCCAGGAGTGGATAGTTGGGAAGAGGGGAAGTGCACACAAGCAAATAGTGATAGTTCCCCTGAATTCTTTTCTGACGTCTTCCTAAGCCAGAGATGCTGCAGGCTTGATCCAGCTCGATGAATTTTTCTTCCATGAATTTTCCCACTCCCTCTCTGAATCCAAGGAAGCTTTTGGCATTCTGGTCCTGACTCTGCAACAATCTCTGCACACTTGAGTTCAGCAGGCTGCAGTCTGGGCCAGTTTTGGGGATCCTGACCCTACTGAAGTTGACTGACTTTCCCCCGCCAAGGACTCTGTGCTTGCTTCCAAACACACAGATTGTATCTGGTGGGTAGGCTGTCAGGGAGCCCAGTTCTTCTGAAGGAATGGCATAAAAGTAAAGACTTCTAGGGAAACTTTGCAGTCTACCCGTCTTAGATTCTCTTGGTGGACTTAAAAGTAATGTCATAACAATCACTTTATATTTATAGAGAAAGCAGAACTCGTTGCCAATATATTATTGTGCAAATTTATTTAGCTTGCATTTTCTTTCCATTTACTGAAAGAGTAAGATAATTAAGTAAATTTAAAAAAACAAAACACAAATGAGTATTTTTTCCAGGACGAAGGCAGAGATAATGCTAATCAGGGCAGATTCCTTTGATGTCAGCCCTCACGCTGCATAGACTTCATGGACCCATCATTAGTTCTTGTCATCTCTTAAGGTCTTTTGGCTTGGGGCCAAACAATTGATATAGTAGAGAGCTTCCAGCTAAAATAACAGCCTCTGCATCTTTATCTTCCCATCCATCAGATTGTTGGTGGAAGATAGGACTAATTTGTCACTCTACCCACTTGGAAAAGTTTGATAAATGGCTTAATTAGACTTTTTTTTTTTAAAGAAATCATATTTCTTGAGAACTAGAGGTTGGGAAAACAATGGCTAAGGATTGAATTAGAACAGGAAAATATTTTTTCTTCAGTAAAGATCAGAGGAAACAACCGTTATGCAAGCATGAGTAGAAGTGGAAAGAGTACAGTTGGTTGGGAAGACTTTCAAGAGGAAAAAAAAAACCAAACAACCACCCTAACACACAAATGTTCTGTGAACTGTACAGTTACCCAAAGACTGCAAGCAGACCCTATCTCTAGAGAAACATCAACCTGCAGAAGGCTATTTTAAATATGCTACCCCCCAAATTAGACTGCACCTAAGCCTTTGTGTTTAGACTTCTAAAACTGATAACACAGTACCATTTTACCTAGAAGAACATCTAAATATACAATTAACTACTTCTGTTTAATGTTATTTAAATATTGCAGCATATCATCTATACTGAAGGGAAGAGTGCTTTCCAGGAGGCTCAGGACTCTAGTGCCTATGCCAGTCAAAGCGAGGACTTTGCTTCAGATCTCATTCTTTAGTTTTTGGACAGAAGAGGGGACAGCCCAAGGCCACATGTAATTCTCCTCTTGATGAGTCAAGGACTGAGAAGTTTGGATCACAGTTTCTGAATGTTTCTGCTCAGAACATGTTAAAGGTAAAAGGATATTTGAGTTTTCTCTTTTTTGTGAGGGCATTTCATGGTTTATGAATCAAAATCCCATGGATTAATGTAGATTAAAATCAGTGCGTTTCATGCTTTTTGAGTTTTCAGCCAGAAAAATAGGGAGAGAGAAGCTGAGTAAATTACTTCTCTTGACTGTTGTTTCAACCACCAAGTACGGATAATTATCCTTCCACTTTGCATGCATAATTATGGCATCTATGCACATGTGTTCACACATGTGGATGTGTCTGTGACAGCTGGTAAATCTTAGCAAGTTAGATGTGTCTGGACTTTGTATTTCTAATGATGTTTTTATGTAACCATTCCATTTGGATCACTGAGGAAATATATTTCTCCTTTCTCTGGTCTGACATAAATTAACAAGACAACAGACAAACTGCATCCTCCTTTTTTTTTTCAAGAAATTGGATGTAATTCAGAATTAATTTTAAAACTGTTTTAACCTCTAGGCAGAAACTTATTTTAGTAAGGAAAAGACAAATATTTTTCAATTAAAAAGATTTAGAATCCCTTTCTCTGTAGTACACTAATCTGAAATGACACTGAGGGGTAATAGGCCTGGTATTAGTGCTTCCCCAAGGAAATGACTTATCTTTTGCACTAAATTAGCTGTCTCTTTCTCACACATCCTAAAGCTGTAAGTTTGGGCATTCTGTGTAAGGAAACTTCTTCTGATTTAAAGTTTCTGAGGAAAGAGGCAAAACAAATGTGTTTAAACAATAATGACCTCTTACACCCCAGTCTCCACAGCCTTTTCTGAAGTGGATAGCCGTTAATATTAAATCATTAACACTAAATCATTAACACTTCTGGAAGGGTCATGAGGACAGATTGTGGGAGTAGCCTCCGTGTGGGTCAAATCCTGAAGGCATCACATGTGTAAAGGCACAGCAGCAAATGCCAGGATAAAGTGAAGATGAATTGAGATAACACAGAGGTCTGTGTAAGGACAGCATTAAAGACAGTTTTGCTGGCCAGTCTCCAGGCAACCACTACAGTTACAACCAGAAATGACTGCAGGTTCCTGATCTCTCCTGACTCCTTGGTGGCCTCTCTTGAGACCCAACAATCGTAATGCAAATGCTACACTGGAAGTGTTCTCCATCTCTGCAAGCCAGTGTCACCAAAATGGGGCCTTGGTGACTGGGTGCCAACAAGTGCTGGCATGCTTCTGGTGTGGCTTGTGAGGTGGTATGGTGCAACTCCACTGCTCATTGCCATTTCAAGATCAAGAGCTCCTTGCAAGCCATGTCAGGAGCACGAGCTCTTGAAATGTGGGTGCAGACACCTTGCTGCCACTTGATGTGGAGTTTAGTACCTTCCCTGCACCAGTTTACAATCTATGTGATGCGTAGTAAGTCATCAGAAGCCTTGCCTGGGCTACTCTGCTTGCCCTTCATTGTTGCTTTCCCCTGGGAATGCGGCAGGAGGCACACGCTGACCTCCAGCTCAGCAGATGTTGTTTGCAGAGCCAGTTTTGCACAAAATGGCTCGTGCTGTTCTGCATCCCCCTGCTGTTGGCATCGTTTGCCTTGTTACTAGCGTTTGTAGATCAGAGCTTTAACTTAGAGCTTGTTGTAACTATGAGACATCTTTAATATAATAGAGAAAAATGATGTGAAAAAGCATCTCATGACCATTTTATATTCCTGGCTATAATTACTTCTTTCTGCAATCTTTTTACTATCTTCTGTTAGGAAGTCAAGACTGGTACCCTGTAAACATTTTCCATCTCAGGGAGTGATTAGACACACCCTGACTCACATGAACAGTGTAATGGTCATCACTGGACCAGCTGTTATGGGTGAAGCTATTCATGCGTAGGTTTACAGGATCTGGTCCCAAGATAGTAACTGCCCGTATCACTAGTGAACTGAAGATAAATTGTGCTTGCAGCTTCAGAACTTCACTAGGAAATCTGATTTATCTAATTGCAGAATCTAAAAGTTCAGCAAAGTGGCTACACATTGGGACATGAAAAGTGCATTTACAGGATTATTTTTGCATTGAAGGGAAAAGAAATCAAGCATTTTCTTCCGTATAAAGAAATGTCTTAGACATGAGGCAAAAAAGGAATATGTCAATCCCTGTGTTGCTGATTTGCTCTTTTAAAGAAAGTGAATATATGCAACATGTTTTACTATATTTTAAAAATAAGAACTGTCAGATATGAAACTCACTAAGTCTAGAGTAATTCTTTTTGATTTAGAGCCAGTTGTGGATATTAATATTTTAAATTAATGCAATACGTTTTGAATTGCTCTGCCACTTAGTTTACTGGGAAACTAAAACCATTTGTAACAAAACAGCCAGACTGGTTTTAAGTCAAACCAGCATATAAGAACATGTAAAACTAATGGTGCACTTCAGACCATTAAAAAAGAAACTTCTGGACTATGTAAATGACAATAATTACAATTTACATGCATTAGAACCCAAGGAAACCAGGAAACTCAAGGCTCAGAGGATGAGATTTCTACAGATACTGAACATCTAGGACAACTGGCAAGAGTGAATTGGAACTAACTGGAAGTTCTGCAGCAAAGTCTTTTGTAAATCCAGACATACCTACAGTTTTTAGCCTGCTTAAATTTGTTATGGTATGGCATAGAAGCAAGCATATTCCATATTAGCAAATCAGTGGTTATGGGATGGAGGATAGAACTAGTGGAAGCCCTGATCATGAAGTGGACACATAGACCAGTAGAAAGCTTCAGGTGTTTCCATTATCACAGCTTTGCTGTGTTGTAGGACTAGAAATGATCAGTAGCTGGAAGTAGTCTTTGATGTCTCATATGAGCATGCAGTAGTTAGTCTAATATGTCCATGAAACCTAACCTTGGCATGGTCAGTGATCTTGCAAGCAGTTGGTTCATTTAATGATTAGATGGTTCTCAAGCATTTAAGAAGATGAACTTGATTTCTTCAAGCGGCCAGGTGTCATCTCTTCCTAGCCCCCAACCCTTCCTACAACCCCCCACCAGTAGGTTTCAAGTAGAATAAGTATTAAATGTACCTGTAAAAACAAAATCTGAGCTATTTGCAAAATCATTGTAAATCAATTTGCTTCTTTATACATACGATAACTTTAGAAGAACCTGTTACGTGTGAGTAGAGATGAACAGCTCATAACCTGTTAAAATCACTGTACAGAAGTCATATCTAGCAGTCTGTCCTAAGAAATGAAACGAAGCATACTTTTATTATTTCATCTTACAGTAAAGATATAGTGAGTTTTGTTCAAACCAAATTCTTAATTCTATTATTCAGAGCTTGAGCTGAAATATGTACTCCTAAGCTTTTCATAAAATGTTTGGAAAATAGACTCTTCAGTAAGGCTTTTCAAAATGATGCCTTCATTTTTATCCAGTTGAAAAGTTTAGACTCAACAGAAGACAAACAGAAGCAAGAGGCCAGATTTATTGAAGCATAAAAACCTGCACAAATGGATCCCAGGTGGAGTTCAGTCATGAGTAAAGACTTCAGGATTTGGTCATAGTGAGGACCTGCAGATTGCTTAGCTATAGACCAAGTTCACTCCTGGAAAGCGTAGGTGGAATCTATCACAGAAATGAGCCTTTCCCTGAAATGAAGAAAATTGCCAACCTCCCACGTTCTCATGGCACAATTATTTTGAATAGCAATTTTAGTTACGGGGAGCTTTAGTGTTGGGATTTGTCAAATACATGGGAATTTTGTTTCAGTAAATGTGTATTATTAATCATTTGGTCATTTGGGTGATAGCTATTTTCAGAAGGGAGAAAAATAGCACAATTAGGAAAGATCTTCGTTGTCTCTTTAATGAGCTTAACAGTAACAGATTGTTTAGTTCCTCTGGTCTAGTATACTGACTGAGGTAATCGCTGCCTAAAGTTTTTGGTCCGTTACATGTTACTATGAAGTAAATTAACAACATTTTCTTTTCAATACAAATTCCTGTTGCTCCTGGACTCACTAAGAAGGTAAGAGGGAAACACAGTAATGACTGGGTATAAAACCAAGAGCAGAGGCATAAAGCAAAGGATACGGATATGTATATGTATAAACCTCAAAATGGTTTATATATGTTTGCTTTGATCTTTAAATGTAAACCCAATGCTTATCGCAAGTTAGTAATTGCTTACCAGAACCAGATTTGCCTTTCACTGTAGCATCAAACTTGAAGTAATGATAGCAGCATGAAAAATAGCATCTAAGTTGGCAACATGAAAAATAGCTTCTAAGTTGTTAATGCTTTGGACTTTTTTGGCTTTTCTTTGCCTGTAGAAACAGAAATGAATGTATTATCCTTTCAAATCGCTTTGATAAATTTCATTCCCTTTAGGATTAAACATTCCCGAGCATTTTTATGCCTCACTGAGCTCTTTCAAACAACCATAAATTAATGCTTTAGCTCAAAATTTATACTCATGAGACCTAATTCCCCTTGCCTCTAGCATTATTCTAGTCATGTTCATTTGTGCAAAGTGGCCATCATGTTACTCTTCTGATGTCTTTGCGCACTGAGAGAGGTACAGAGATCATGCGTGGCACTGAGCAGTGGGAAACAAGACTCCGAGTTTGATTCTGCAGTGTCCTACAGGGGCAAGTTGGATGGTTAGATGTCAAATATCAATTTTAGATGCAAATCCAGGATGCTTTAGCACTTTGTGAGTGCAAATGCAGGCTTAACCACTAGGTACTAGCTACTCAGTGATTTAGAACGTCTCCACTGAATTCAGGCTAAGCTGAACACACACATAGACAAGAGTTTGCACCTCATAAATACTCATACACAAATATTTACAAAATAGTTACTGGCACAACATGACTCGGCTCCCTTGAAATAATTGAGCTGCCTGATTTATACCACTAATTTTAGTTCACTGTGCTGTAAACACCTAGAAGCTGACTCTGTTCGCAAGAATGTGATACAGAACACAGAAATTTGAGGATTTTTTTCTGCAGAAAAGGTACCACGCTGAAAATAGTATCAAACTGAAAACACTACAAATCTCTACTGGAGTGCTGCAGTTCCACACAGCCACTGTTTCATTTGGTGTTACGGACGTGCTGGGTGCCACTCAACTTTGCTGGTGTGTGTTTTCATTTCTGTTCATGTGGACAGAGCTGATCTAGTTCTGCTAGACTAGCATGTGCTGCTGGTCATCCACACATGCTGCAAATGGTTGCTACCATTCCAGCATGTGGTGGGAATCCTTTGGTATAACTGGTTTGCTTGTTTGCAGCCTCCAGGCAGGGGCTCCAGAGACGGAGAAGAGTGCGGTGAGGAGCCAAGGGGGATGATGTCTGCTGTACACCCTGGCACCGCTCTGTGGGGCAGCTTCTGGCCAAGGTGCTTGTGGGGAGCTGGGTTGTCCAGGCTGCCTTTGGAGGGGACCTGAAAAAGCTGAACATGTCTTCATTGCACACTAACATAGGCCTCCTGTGAGTCAATCTGAGCAGACGACAGGCAGCCGGTGAATTTGGGTTGGGAGAAGGTCGTTTTACAGGGCAATGTGGGCACAGCTGACCAGGTTTTGAGTGGCTCCCTGGTGGTGACCTCCATTTCTAGCTCCTTGGAAGGATATCTTAACCAGCCATAATCTTTTGGTTGTCTGGAAAAATAATTTTCTAAGGTGGCTGAGGTCAAAACCCACAAATTTTGTGAATAGATAAGGTTTGATATTACAAGAGCATGCTGTGAGATTGCTTACCTGAAGCTGTTTTTCATTTTTCCTGTTTTTCTAACAGCCTACTATATCTGTACTCCATATTTACACAAGGAACATCCCAATAAATAGTTCATATACAGTATTGAATATTTGTATAGTAGCTTATAGGAGGTATGTAGCTGAAAAAGTGCATAAAGGTGATGTAGACATGATAGAACGTCAATTCTTGTCCCAGCAAATCTTTGTAAAGAAATCAGTGCTCAGGAAGAAGGAAGGAATGATCCGTCCCAGCTCAGGCAGAGCCTGAAGCACCTATATATTAGTTCAGTAATTCATCTTTTCATGTTTAAGCTTAAACTATATATCCTAGTGATGTAGAAGTACTTGAATGAGTGAGATGGCACACCAGATAATATGAAAATAATAATCAAGTGAACAAGAAGAGAAACACAATTTGTGCTTCAGATTATAACTATTTTAGAATTCATGGGACTTTAAAAAAGGCTATATGCTTTTTCCTTCATGTGTGGTACGTCATATAAACAGACAATGAGTTCTCTGGTTCAGGAACAGGGCTTTATATCTGATGCAGTACAGTTCTGAAGTACTGAGGTGTACAAAAAAAATCTACAGTGCAATACATCTAATTTGTCTTTTACTTTGCATTTGACCCAATGCTTGGCTGCTAAACAGTCATCCTGTAATTTGACTTATAAAATTACACTCTCATTTCCTTTAGTGACAGGGAAACTGCTAAAGGAAGTCTGTGCCATACTCAGTTTAATTTAGATGATCATCCAAATGCATAGATGTTTATCCCAATCTCCTCTAGAAAAGGAAGTGGGACTCTCCCAATCACGCTGCTGTGTCATTTCCAGTGCTCCAGACAGAGCAGGATCCGTGCAAAAATGCTCTGCCTTGCACTAAAGTATTGCTACACTGTTGGTATTAACTCCAGTAAGGAGTGGAAAAAATGGAGGAAAATGTTTTTAAGTGGTCTGCAAAATATTTTTTTTCAAAGTAGCTTGATTTTGTGATTAAAATGTGAAGTTTCCATTATCTGCTATTCTATTCAAATTGATATATGTATTTCTGACTCATGTATTTTTGCATATTATGGATCTAGTTAAATCTGGAAGCAGATAAATATAAATCCAAATGAAATTAGACATTAGACATCATATTAAACCGTAATGCTTTCATATATTGGCTTCCTATTGGATTTCATGTCATAAGTTTAGAACTTGCCAGTGCCTTTATGTTTATACTTAAGAGTTATTCCCTGCCATTGGTGCATTTTCAGTACTTATAAATTCAATCATATTCATATTACATCTTCTGAATGCATTATGTATTAAAAATTGACCTCCTAAAACCTTTCCGGGTAAAAACCAACCAACCAAGCAAAACAAACTAATAGCAAGTAAATGTGATTTCAATAGCAGTGGTTTTATGACAATTTAATTCTGTCGATTTCAGAATTATACCTTTGGTATGATTGCCCTTTAAAAATAAAAAAAACCCAAACAAAACCCACCACAAACAAGAAAAAAAGAGCTGTAAGGAACTGTTATCATTTATATGAAGAGATATTCCACTGCCAGAAAAACACTTTCTCACTAACCAATTCAGGCATCTCTAAAACACTGAGAACTGAACAAAATGGTTATTGTGAGGAACACAAAGGTACCCCAGAATATAGAAAATGATGGTCCACTCTTAGTACTCTGGGAGTTTCTGCACATAAGCAAAGGATTTCTTCTCTTCTTCGCAAATATTTATATTTACTTTCAGTGTGTATGCTATCTTTAATTTTTCTACAATATTTGCACAACCCCCTTGAATTTTTCACAAGATTATAAAACAGACAACATTCAAAATTCACTTTTACATTGGGCATGCAAACTGACTGCAGAGAAGGCACTGTGGTTGTAAATTAGAGAAGAGGCATTTAATCTAATATCTGTTCTAATATTTAATCGTCAAGGGGAGATTAATTTAAACAAAATACTAACCAAGTTTAAAAAGTTCAGCCAAAGCAAAATTTACAGTTAAGAACAAACAAGCTCTGAAAGCTCCATATCTAAAATGGTTTAAGTGTCCTTTAAGAAATTTTGGCCCGATGCCAACATACATCCACCCCCACATTATAACTGTATTTTGGAAAAAAAAAAATGAAAATCACCATTTGGGAGCTATATTTCCTCAGGTAGCATTAGTAAAGCACATAAAATTCCTCCTGTTTAAGCCAATGTAAGCTTATGAAATCTGTACACTTCTGTGAAGCATTTATAAAAATGTGATGGTGTTGGACTCTGCCTGCAAAGGCCTTTATGTGGTGAATGCCAGAAGAAGTACCATGTACAGGACATATTTTTAATATTGACGAAAATGGAAAAAACAAGCTCAGCCAGATTTGTGCTCCAGGCTTGGACTGTGAACACTGACAAACTCTCTCAGCTACATCCTGCTGCAGAGGCTGGGGAGTTCAAGAAGTGCACTGTAAATCAATGGCTCCTATGTGCCTCTTACTGCCCTTGTACCTGAATGTCCCACAGTCATCTTTTGACCTCTTCTGTGTGGTAAGGAGTGATAAAATTTCAGTTTAACAAAGAAAACTGAGTTTCAAAAATACCAGCACTTACCTCCCTGGTGGTGGAGGAGGCATTACCAAGGAGCATGTCATTCCACCCAGAGCACTGATTTCTCTCTCTTTTCCTGAAAGTAGAGGGAGATGGGATGGTATGTTAAACCAGGTGCCTCTCTTTTATATGGTTAAATTAGGAAAAACCTTAATTGACTTCCTCAGCAAGATACCTAATGGTTAGCTGGGGCAGTGACTAACTAATTGATCTGCTGTTATCCTAATTACAGGTATGATAATGGTGTGGTTTGTCTTGGTGTATGAGTATGGAGGAAAAAGCCAAGGAAAATCGGGTTCAGTTGACCCAAAGAAGTTGCTATTTGTGTTTGTTTGTTTGTTTGTTTGGTATTTTTAACCTTTGAAAAATCAACATGTTCTGATTATCCTGGAATATTATTCTCAAGCAAAGTCTAACTTTTGAAAATTTTAAGTTGTTTAGCTCTTTCTATCTTCTAATTGTTTAATTTAGTTCAGTTCCAGCTTGTAAATAATTTCCTCTCTAGAGTCATTAATTATATAAGGAAAAAGAAATCCTTCAGCCCTGAATCTAAACACCCTCCCTTGGTACGGCTTCTCTTGTGGGCAGTGGCACCATTCGTGCAAGAGAAGTAATGAACACTTATGTGATCTTGACTTTAGAACTAGCAATATCTCACACTGATAAAGTGCCATGAGAAAACAATAGAATAGGCTGGCATGTGTACCGTAACATATTAATATAGTCAGGATAAATACCTAAAAATGCCACTATTAAATTAATGTATCAGCAGTTAATGACTGCAGTTCCCACCTCCTTGAATTTCAGGAGAGAACTTCCATTTTCCTGAAGGGCCTCTCTTTTAATACAGGGGCAACTAAGATAAGTAAGAAGGCAAAACCACAAGTCTAATGGTACCAGGCTCCAGTCTGAATCTGCTCTATGTGATCCCAACAGCCTCAAAGAGCCAGCGGGCAATTACCGTTCACGATGGCGAGGCATCTCCAGGGTGCTAGGTCTGCTGTGATTATTTATCAGCTCTGTGTTGAAAGATTCATCACTGTAACTGAAATGCATAGTTTGCTTGCCTAAAACGCAGGATCAGCCCTTAACATGGGGATAGCGGCATCCCTCCCCACAAGAACTTTACAGGTCTTACTAAAATCTTTCTTTGCTGTTTTGTCCTAATAATAACATGTACTGAGCACATAATACAAGGAAGATTATATCTGTCATACAATAAAATTAGTAAAAATCCTCATATAAAATTCTTACAGTATGTATCAAGTTCCCATTCATATAAATACATACGTATTTGTTGTTCTTACAAACTCTGAAACGTGTAGCATGGTAACATGCAGTGACCACTCATGCACCTGAGCAGCAGACCTCCGCAGAGATTTTGCTGATTATCCCTAACAGCACATGGGGGCTGAGCATGAAAAGGGCTCTGCTGGAGAAAGAAACAAGGTCTGTTATGAGGAAATGGCCATTTTCACTAACATACCACAACTGAATTCTTTGACCTTGGTTGTATTATCTTGATGAGGAATACCCCGCTCTTCTTTTGTACAACCTTGTGCTCTTAAACCCACATTATATTCCATATTTGCATACATATATAACTGCTACAAGATTTTATGTTGAGTTTCCAAGCTTTACAGGATAAAAGCCTAGTCTGTATATTGCAAGCTCCACATGAAGTTTGTTTGAGGATGCTGCAATCAATACAAAATATAGAGATTTGTAGTTAAGGCAAAATTAAATCTTAACTATCTTTTTCACAGAATGAACTTTCCTCTTGCTGCTGAAATTACTGGCTGGGCTGCCAGGCACACCACCACCGAGGAACACAAATTCCTCAGGTCTCTGCTGGTGCTTTGTTTGTTTTGGGCCTAACAGACAGAATGGAGTCTGGCCTGCAAAGTTATAATTATAATGTCAATATAAATATAATTACATTTTCTCCAGCAATGGAATTACTGCCACTAGGAAACAAAATCATTTCAGGTTTCTCCTGCTGCGTTTGTATGAGCTTGGGGTCAAACTGGCAACCAGGGAAATTTGGTCTTTGTGTTCAAATAATGCGATGCTATGCTTTCCATTTCGAGATAAAATTACTACTAGGCGGATTTATGCCATAGGAAAGAATTTTGTTGCTACAGTTTTTGGTTGTTTGGGCTGCTTTGTCTCACCACATAAAGGTAGTTATTTGTGTGACTTTGCATGCATACATACACAGCTAGAGAGACGTGTGTGTGTGGTGGCTTGGGATGTCTTTTTAGAGAAGTTAATGTGGAAGATGTTATGATGATGCGACTCATTATGATGAGTGCAATCTTTATGGAAAAGATTATGAGCCTCCTGGTACCTATTCCCTGTATCCCAGAGCACACTCATTTTCTAAGACTCTGGATGTGGACAAGGAATCTCAGCTGACAACTCACCAGTTTTCCCCAATTTTGACATAACTTTCTAGACCGCTCTGAATACAGACTGCTAAATCTCTGCCAGGAGCACTCAGTAGTAAGCCCTGGATGCTGCTCCTTCCATCTCCTCATTGGTGACCTAGACAGATTGGTGCTAAAGATTTCCTGCAGGCCATGTGCCCGTGTTTTTCCCAGTGAATGAATGTTCTCAAATGACAAATCAACAAACTGAAGCTAATTTTCCTTACACATAACCATAAGCCTCGTTCAAAAGTCTGAAATTACACCACATGATAAGTATTTCAACTGCTGCTTTAGCATTGCCCAACTGCAGTGATTTAGAGCAAAGCCTTGCCTGCATTTCAACAAAAGCAAGGGAAAATTTGTGCTCAGTCTTGCCTGGCCAGCCAGATTCTGAGTGCAAATCATGCCCATGTACCGCCCTTATTCAGTGATAAGGGTAAAAATAGTGCGAGGGGAGGTTGGCATTTTAATTCAGATAAGAAGTGCACTTCTGAAGCAATTATCCTGATTTCTCCCACTTACTGTGCTTTTTCTTGTACCGCAGGTCAGAGCATATGAACTGGACTTTTGGGTGAAATCAACTTTGGAAAGGTACTCCAGGAGGACAATTCTTGTGCTCCAGCCAGTCGGCACATGGGATCAGACTGAAAACCTGAACCATGAGTACACTATGGATGTGGGTCCTCATTACCAAATGTAGATCTGCTCCCATTTGGCTCTTCAGCTTTCTGGTGAAGATACAACCATCTGATGCCCAGAAACCATCAGCAGGTAAAAAAATGATTATTGCATTACAGACTGTTGGTTTTGCTACTAAAGTTGTTTCAAATTAGCACTGGAAACCCTGAAATAGTGTAATGTTTATCCCAGATGAATTATTATCATGATTTAAACTCAGTGCTTTCAAATTCCTAGTACCGGGTTTTTTTTCCTCTTCAGCCAAATAAGAAACTCTGCTTTTGAGACTCTGCTAGCATATGCATGCTAAAAAAAAAAGACATCTCTTTTCCACTATGACTTAAATGCCAAATGTGCTTATTTACTCCTAGGTAGAATGAATCTTGGCTTTAATTACTTTAATAGTAATTACATGGTTTTAATCTATGGTTCAGTGATTTATTAGTTACAGCTGCAGTGAGTAAAATACACATAGGCTGGGGGAAATGCATCCCTTTGTAGAGGGCCGCTGTAGGTTCCTTTTTAAATCCTACCAAGCCATATGATTTAAGCCTAAGTAGTTTATAGGCTTTGAACAAATAAGCACATTTCAGTCTTTAGATTCAGTCTTCAGACATGATTGCCATCTCCCTGTTAGGTACACAGCACTCCATTTGTTACTCTAACCACTTCAGATGTTAAAAAAAAAAAAAAAAAAAAAAAAGCTTGAGTATAAAGCCCCAAAAATGTGTCCGAGAAAACTTAAGATCACATACTTTCAGATAAGATTTTGTTCAAACATTCTGTATTGTTTTTAATTTTCCTCTTGTTTTATGTCACTGCTATGAAATTGCAAGTGAGTCAAATTCCAAAAATCAGAACAGTATAAATTAATTCACAAACTTTCTAGATGTGGATTTAAATTTTTGGTTGGATTGATTTCTAGTATGTAAAAATTGTACACTTGTATCGCTCTTCCCTTCTGAGCATCTGAAAATGACAGCATTAAAGAATTAGTCCCCAAAGCATTATTATCCACTTCCAACTGATGGGGTACAAAGAGGCTTGCTGACTTCTTCAATACACTGTGGTAAAGCTGGGAAAGGAACCCAGATGTCCTAGTTCCTCATCCTGTCCCTGAACCACAAACCACATGTCCTTGCCTTATTAGCGACAATCACAGCACATGAAAACAGACTATTTATATCTAAATATTTCATCTGTTCTCACTCATTATTCCCTAACTCACCAGTGTAATTATGTTGGCAAGGCGACAATATCTTTTTCCCAGTAAGCACAAACAGATTGTTAGGTTTTCTGCTGAGATGGAAGCTGCAGAAAGAGTTCCCAAATAACTAAGATCCAAACGACTGTGTTTTCATGGAAACATCCTTAGTAATGCAGCAATGGGAGAGAAGATTTCTTAACATCTTCCTCGGTTGACTCTGACAGCTGTCTTAAAAGCAGTGATCAAGAAAGCTTAACATTGTAAAGAATATCGACCCAGAATGAGTAAAGCCAGAGAGAAAAAAATCAAAAAACAACACACCACCAAACAATAAAAAGGGGCTTTGGAAAGTTTTTTCAGCCAGTTCAATTCCTGCTCAATATTCCCTAAGACAGTGCAGGGGATGCGCCCATCCCTTCTGAAAATCCCAAGCAGGATGGCCCCCATCCTGGAGCAAGTTCCCTGCTTGGAACCTTCGGGGCCAGGCGAGTGTGAAAAACCTATGAGTTGGCAGCAGGGAGGGCTCAGGGGTGCTGGAGGTTTCATCCGGGTGTCACAGCTCTATTCCCCTCACTCCTGCACCATTGGGAATGCTACAACTGCACGTCTGGAGACAACTTGTGGTGGACAGGCTCGCAAACCTGCAAACGAGAGACGGGATCTCTACAAAGAGCAGGAATCCCAAAGCGATAATGGGATTGAAATGAGCAGGGTATTTAGCTGATAGCTTTAGCTGAGTAAAGCAAATAGAGCTTTTTTTAGCTTGGTAAAGCAAACAGAGCCTTGCTAGCTCTTTTGTATCTGATAAGCTGGATGTTTCATTTATACAAACAAGGGAGAAAATGGAGGAGACTATAGGAACAAAAGCTTGCAGTGGTTGAAGGTGTTCAGCTGGATTCATAATGAGAAGAACAAAATGATAAGGGCAAACTAACAGACGTAAATAAATTAATTTTTCCACACCAATACAGACCTAGTAAACTGTATTAGTTTAGGAGGTTTGCTGTAAGGTTGTAGCCAGATGTATTTCAAAGTCCTTTCCAAACACGCTATTCGTAATACTGTGTAAAAGTTAGTCAAGCAATATTTAACAGTTCTCAGTTTGCTTAACAAGCAACTTTGGATAGCAAATTAAGAAGATTTGTGCAGAATAAGTCTGAGATGTGCATTTCATAAATATTGTTACAAATTGACTAAGTGGTTACATATTCTGCAATTAGCAAAAATCGTGCTTATTCTGGTAAAATACTTGCTTCCATATATGGGGAATAATGATGTATGTGGGGCAAAACACAAAAGTCATTGAGAATTTTGCTACTGAAGTCAGTGACACCACATTTCACTCTATATAAGGCAAGGACTTCTCAGCTCTTGACACTGCTTGGGCTGCCTCATCCTGGGACTGAATTGGCAGCTACAATCTGTCTCCCAGATGCAGACATCTTAACATTGTACTATATATATGCCATGTGTACAGTCCTTTTTATTTTTCAGTACATGCAGAACCATGGTTGCGTTTGTTGGTGTGTAGACAACGCATACACTAGTTCTTCTCAATAGGATACTGGAGTTTATCACCATAAAACTTTAGGTTACT
>JAOXJM010000033.1:5764169-5808363 GCA_026413425.1 Tringa solitaria | reverse complement strand
GAATATGCAGAAGAATGTCCACAAGCATACACAGTGCACACGTTTCAAAACAATCTATAATACCTACTCTCTGTCACGTTCAGATGAAGTGTTTTTTCCTTAACAGAACTAAGGATTAAGGTTTGCATCTCTTGGAGGAGAAAAAAAAACCACTTCCCCTTCAGTTTCACAAGATCAGAACAATTATTATGTTATTAGCGATCAAAGTCTTTCTCCAGATTTAGCAAACAGAAGCAATGAATGATGCTACAAAACACGGGACAGCATGGCATTGGCTTTTTAAAATGAATACAAGTTTCTTCTAATAAAATCCTTCTGTCACACAAGTTGGACAAAAATACTTGCAAACCCATGATTTTTATGAGAAATGGTCTCAAGCTGAAATAGCCCTTTAAAAACAAAGACTGTCTTGTAACCTGGTATTTCCTTCATAACTTTTTATTTTAATACTTTCTGAACAGGCTTGTCTTCTCTAATGCCAAACACTTTTGGAGGAGTTCATAGTCAATGTCTATGATTTCCATGATTTTTTCATTAACTGAAGAGAAGTTCACCTCCTCAGACACAGGTACAAAATACACACGTACAAAGCCAATGATGTGAGAATGCTTGAAACAGTGATGGAGCTGAGTGCCATGTGACACCTCACTATCTGAAGTACTTCTGAAATGGCAGGTTTGGCAAAACTCTTGATGTCACTCAGGAGAAGAGGGGCAAAAGGTTTCCCACATCATCTCCTTTCTTAAAAACTCTTGTGGCTTCCTGGAGGAAGAGTTAGCTCTTCGTTATCCACTTTAAAGAAAAAGAAATCTGAATTATTAGCTCTGATGCAGCAGGGCATTTCAACACCTAGTTTAAAACATCAGATGAGATCCAGTGGGCAGAGAAAGTGTGCGGGTAGTCGGAATGACACAGGCACATATGTAAATATTCTGATGAATAAGGCTTCAAGTTGCATTTGGGAAAACATGCAGTTAGATAAAAAGGAATACAGTAATTCCTTTTTTTCCTTCTTTCTTCAACAGTATTTAACTACATTTTTCTTGGAGTATGGCTGTGTGAAAAGCTGCACTATTGTAGATAAAAATATATAAAATGTGGTAGATTAAAGATTTGGAAATTAACTTCTCAAGGGACCTTTACAAGTCTAGACTCTATTGACATATCCTGCCAATTTGTTTGTCTGGTCTTCCTGTGAACATAACATTTGATACTGTAGGCAATGTAAAGATCTTTGATAAGCTTGCTACTTCCTGCACTGCTCTCTTCACAATGAACTTTTTAAAATACAATTTATAGTTTTCAGCTTTCCATTCACCAAGAATGGAGATTATCCGGTGAACTATCCAGAGAAGGGAATTACACTTCAGAGAAGGGTAAATATTTTCCTTATGCTTGCTGTTCTCTGGCAACATCAGGATGGAGCATCAGCTAATGAAAAGCTCTGTAGAAATAAGGTGTTTAAATCCAGAGCAGACAGGCAGTGTTTGCAAATTCACAGGATGGACCCAACAACACATGGCCCTGGCTACTGAAGGGTGCTACAGGAAAAAGGAAAAAAAAAATACACTAGTACGTAAATGCGCTGATGCAGGAGCAGGAGCTCATCTTGAATCTGTGTTGATGGATGTATCCATGGTATGTGACATTATTGGAGAGGTCTTTGACACCTTTCAGGTGGAAGTGTGCAGAGAGGTTGTGCCTCCCTGTGTATTCAGTGGCCATTCCAAGACGGGCTTTTTACCAGTGGCTTTTTTTTCCCCTCAAAACCAAAGAAATTCTTTAGAAACTGTTATCTTTGTCAAACTGTGCAATTTTCACAAAAGTTTATTCTACTCTTTCCATACTTAAAAGTTTCCTTTGATCTCACTCAACCATTTTCCATAAACACATTGGTAAAAATGTGATTTTTAAATGTTGTGGGATGCTTCCTCAAAACCAGTGTACTAGAAGGTGCAGAGCAATCCAGCAGCAATTCCTAATTACCATGCCTTGCATTTACTTTGAAAAGTTAAAACTCGCCAAGTCATAAGTTCCTGGAGAGACAGTAGAGCAATAAATATCTTGAGAATGTCTAATATACTAAAATCCATCAAGTTCCAGGGCATACACATAATTCAGTGCTGTCTTCTCTGTGTTGTATCCAGTCTTCATGTTTTCACCGTATGCCTTCTTCCATGGTAGACTATTCTCAACTTTAAAATCTCCTGTAAAACAAGGCATCTTTTGACTTGTTACTTCTGTGCTAAGATCTTCTCATCAAGAGTCCCCTCTACATGGTGAATACATACTGCTGAACTAGTAGGATTTGATTGTGATCTTGCTCAGTCTTCACCCTTTCGTAGGTATTTACACTAGTACCAACAAACTGGAGATTTCTGGATATGGACCACTGGAGACAAAGCTGAACATAAGAAATAAAAGGCATTTCCACCAGAAAGATTCCAGAAACTAAGCTAATCTTCAGGGGGTGATGCTGACTCATTAATGGCACTTCTTGCAGTGCCTTTATTGCTTTTTGGTTAAGTGCACAATGCCTCTGGATAATTAAGCCACAGGCATAATATGGGACAAAAGGCACATGTGGCTTTTTTGCTGTTTTTAATTTTCTTCCTTCTAGTTATTACCGGGCCCACTCTAGTGGTAACAACTGGACATGAAAAAGGCTTGTATTCCAATTTTGCCATTTTAGATTAATTTGTAAAATCCATGTTTTCTGGAAATACTAATTTTTACTACAGATAAAGCACATTTTTTTTCTAAATGCCTTTAGTCCAGATATTTTGTTTTGAAAAAGAAAGGCAAGAATATTTGAAATTCAAATAAAAAAAATGACCTGGGAATAGAAGAAATCTAGGAAAACTGTCTCTTGTTCTCCCCATCAGATAAATCAAACATTGTTCTATAAAGTTATTGAAACCAGGTATAGGAGTAATCAGATCATAATTTACACAGGGAAGCATAGTTAGCTAATTATTTAAGATCTGAGAAGCTGCCAAAGGGGCAAAGGTGCTTAAGAGAGCTGATTTTGAAGAAAACTTACTGAAAGCTGAGGACCAATCTGACCTTTGCACAGGAAAACAGAGAATTATGGCAGAGGTCCTCTTGGCTAAGCAAGGAGCTTCTTAATGGTCTGAAATGGAAATAAGACCATACAAGTAGGAGAAACAAGGACAGAAAAGCAAGGAGGCATATATGAAATTATTGCTTGCTTACTGGTGAAAAAGCCAAGGCCATAGTCAAGTTGGAGCTAAAAAACAGGGATATAAAAAAGTAACAAGGGGCTTCCATAAGTATGCTAGTAGCAAAAGGCCGGTGAGCTTTTCCTGCAGACTGATAAGTTTACTGAGTGGAGTTTCAATGAAGATCTAAACCCTGTTTTGCAGACTTCACCTGGGTGCTCTACTGCTCAGATCTGGTGTGTGGACTGGTTTCTGCTCAGAGAAGCACATGAGAAGAGTAGATGAAAAGGAAGCTCACTTTTTTTGTTCTGTTTGTTTCTGAAGCATCCATCATTAAAATAAATCTTTGCTGTCCATGCGTTTAGAGAAATGTCTCCCCTGGTTGTGCATAGGCAGCTCTAGTTTGAATGCATGATGATACCTCTGAGTTGGTCTTCATCGTCCCCCAGGATCCCGCCTACTGGGAATAGCAGGAGTATCCTTTAGCTCACAGCTCTCCTGCGGTTGTGCCAATGTCACACAGTTGGTAATGGACAGACATGGACTATGTAATATAAATTAGGTGCACCTGAGCTGAAGGTAGCCTAGGACTTGTCCCAAGACAAGCAGCTAATTTTTTAACTTAGTTCTCTGCAGTTGACAATGATGCCCACAATGCAAGAATGTTGGGACAGCCAACATAGCTAATCTGAAACTAGCCCTGGGAAGTTTGCGAGCTGCTACTTCTAGGCTACATGCCTTGAAGTTTATGGAGACCAGGCCAGTCATCCACAAAGCAAGCTAAAGTTAAAGTGTCTCTACGCTGTCTTTCACCTACATGTAATGAATGAAATTGAGTTCAAAGCCATCATACAGCTATAACCCAACCTTGGCAACCATTCTTTAGATTAAATATCCAGACCTAATTAGGTTGATTTTCTGTGAAGAACCTATTACAGCATGCCAGTGATTAATGTGGCATATGCTAAGCAATACCATTTCTGCTTTGAAACTGTTCTGCAACAGTGGAAAAAAATCTTTCTTTTCCAATATGTCTCTACATATTGCACTGATTTTGTCAACATGATCTGTAAATGGGCAATACTTCAAATTCTGCTATGGGGTAAAAGAGGTAACATGAAGTAGTTTTCATGGAAAATCTATAATTTAGACTACCTGTAGTTTTATTAACCATAATTACTTTGGACTAGATGAGTAATCCTTGAGCCTACAAGCTGGCAAACAAATGAATGTTGTCTATTCAAAGTCCATTATGAAGTTCTGTTTTGCCTCAGTCTCTGCCTCTCCCAAATAGAAAGTGAGATGTGGTGATCTTTGGATTTTGTGGCATTCTCCTTAGGATGTTTTTCATACTCCTAACATTGTGTCATAACACAAAAGCCTCCAGGCTTGTAACTGCATTTTGTCTTTTTATAGAGAGAGCTACAGAAATATCAGAGCAGTAGCTAGTGGTCCTGCGACGTACACAAAGGCTGGCCTCCCCACGGCCCTGTAGTCATCTTCAGCCATCAGTCTAAGTTCCTTCGTTCAAGTCCTGGTAAGTTTGGTTCACCTCTCCTTTCTGCTCTGTCTTGGTCTGCAGAACCTCTGTGGCCAGACATGACCCTGTAACATCTTGCCATGGTGGGCTGGTAATCTTCATTATTCCTCAGTTGTATTATTGCGTGGTGTTGGGGTTGGAGGAAAGAGGCTCCTTCTAGGCCGTTGCTGGCTTCATTTCATAGTGTGATTCCCAGCTGGTGGTCTATTCTGCTCACCTACCGCAGTTTTGTGTCTGAGGCTTACAGCTTAGGCTTTTCCTATTGCTTCCTAGTGCTACTTTTGGCCTTTTGTAAGGATATGTCCTTGCTTCCTTGTAGTCTTCTATTGCTCACTCAGCTCCCAAGCCTGCAGCTCTCTTGCATTGACCTAGATCATCCCACCACTGGGATGGCTGCCTCCTGTCTTCTCTCAGGTGGCTTTTATGTAGCTGAACCCAACTATACCAGCCTAAATTTAAAGAGTGTCACTGGTTTTCCTTTCTGAACCACCTTCACCCTGGTCAAGAGGACTCTGTTCATGGGGGGTGATCAATACCAGTTTGGCCAACTCTTCTTTTTTTAAAAGAGCAGGATTTGGAGTAAGCCAGTGTTTGAATTATTATACAATATAGTAGTTGTAAGTCAGTGTTGCAAGCACCACTTTCTGCTTCTTACTGGAGGATTTTCCTACACTTGAGGCTTTTGCTGACACTGCTTTCAGCATTGCATTTAGATTGCCATTCATAGATCAGTCTAACAAGCAAATCATTTTCACCTATTTTTTTTTTTAATACTGATATTTGTTTCTGGTTTGTGTGTTGGTTTTTTTTTTAAATATATGTGTCCTGGGAATCTCTGAAAAAGTCTCAGCAATTGTACTAATTACTGCAGGTATGCTCTTCTGGAAAGGCAGAGGTACCGTTAGTTTTGAGTTGGCACATGCTGATTCGAAACCAGACCTCAGTTCAATCTGCTTTTGATGAGTTTTAAATCCAGATTATATTTTTTCTGTCATCTGACTTTTTTAATTCTTTTCAGAGGAGAATTATGATGAGAGGAAGATCTTGGAAGAGCCTTGTGAACAGCATGCCTGCTCTTCTAGAACAAGTTTTAGTGTAAAACCAAATACAAACCAAATTGTAAAACCAAATCTGCCTCCTTGTTCCGTGCTGTTAGCAGGTCTTTCTTCTGTGCCCCCAATGTACTTTCTTAATACCTACTGTATACTTTCTGAGCTTTTCTTAATGGATCCAGTTCATTCCCAGATTCTCTATGAAGGAAGATATTCAGCTGCTCTGGTGGAGGCTGTGTGGATGGATGGCTTTCAGCTGACTTGGTGAGTAGTCATCAGCCATCTTCTCCTGTCAAAAATGGAGGTGGGGAGACAAGTCAAACTTCAGTGAACATGCAAAAATACATGCTTGCGCTCATTTGCAAACTTGCAAAGAGATGGGTCCTTGATTTCATAGAAAGTAATGGTGTTTCACATTGTACTGGGTTTTGTGAACAGTTGCTATGCAATTTGTCTCCAAACAGCTACTTACCAACAATAGTAAAATGAAACCATATGATACAGTTATTATTTCCAATGTCGGCTGCTATTGACTTAAAAACCCACCTTCCCTGGACATTGTTTTTTTTAAATTAAAGTAGCAAGTACTTTGCTGAGGAATATTTTCTTTGTTTTGCTTTAATTTATGTTTGTTTGAGACCCAGTATGATAGAAGTCTCATTTTGGTGGGACACCACCTGACACTAATGCAATGCAAGCAATAAGCAGTAATAAAAATGCTTTTTTTTTCACAAGTCACAATAATATCTAGCAAACGTTAACTTTTTGCCTCTTTAAACAGAGGTGATTACGTGATTCACTTTGTACATGTTCACTGCATCCAGGTGTGATTCCAGTTTCAGTAGATAGATGGTTTTCAACAAATCTTTGGCAGCTATTTTGTAAGTGGTTTTTGTTAGGCAGTTTTTACCATATAGGATTTTTGGATTTGTTTCATTGACACAGCATATTACAGCTACAGTTAGAAAAAAGTCTGCGTGTCCTGTTTGGGCATATGAAGAATACAAGCTCCCAGCACCAGGAAGCCACGTGAATGTAATAGTAGTAAACAATACAAAAACAT
Source organism: Tringa solitaria (assembly GCA_026413425.1). Taxonomy (NCBI): domain Eukaryota; kingdom Metazoa; phylum Chordata; class Aves; order Charadriiformes; family Scolopacidae; genus Tringa; species Tringa solitaria. The sequence continues at coordinate 5,801,526 of JAOXJM010000033.1, read as the reverse complement.
GGATGCATCAGGAAAGATACTTCAGGTAGAGACAGGGAAATGCTAGCACCATCGTACAAAGCCCTGAGAAGAGTGTTCTGCACAAGAAAGGCTGCGTAAAATTTTGACTACCCATGATTAAGAAAGATGAGCTGAAACTCATGCTGAAAAAGGTGACAGGATGATGGGAGGAATGGGAAATCATACAAGAGAAGAGTAGAGGTCACGGCTTCAACAGCCTGACAAAATGAAAAGGGGATACAGTCATTGTCTTGTTTTGGAGACGAATATCAGAGAGAAAAGCTACCTAAGCAATCTTAGAATGGCCTTGATATTAGTAACAATCAGGGATAAATTGGCTATAAGTAGTTTTAAGATGGAAATCATGACGGTTATAAGCAATGAGATCCTGGAACTGCCACCGACTAACAGGAGTTAACCTTTTTAAAGTCTGAGCTCACTAAATTTTTAAAAAAAAGGTTAACTGAGACTGCATAGTCCCTCATGGCACCCTCTCATTGCACAAGACAAAAACTGTCTCTAACCCAGGGGTCACTTGGATTTCAGGCTGGTATAATCAAAGCTCCATGGTTTTAAGATCTTTGGCATAATCAGGATTGCTAGGATTTAAAGAACAACAGTATAAGCTAATGAAAACAACATCTAATTTTTTTTAATAAATATCAATGGTTCACATTTGTTACAGTTTTTTAATTAACCAAAAACCCGGCAGCAGCTTGAGTGCTGGTGAACAGTATGATTCAAGAAATTGAAAAAAACAGCATAAAACCAGTATTTTTGTCAACAGATATATTTGGATATTTTTAAGGTATGTTTCATTTCCCTAAGGGCTGCATATGGTTGCGAGCTGATGAAGGGAAGCTAGGTGATAACTTTTGTGACTTGTATCATGACATTTCTGATTAATAAATGAGCAGGTTTGCATATGGCAGAGAAGGAAAAATCCAAGTGATATTATGGAAACACTGTATTTACCTTGCATAATGAGCCATGTTGCAATGAATTCCTTCCTGTAAAGGGGCCTCTCTGAAATGTGCTAAATAAAATAATCCTCTGACCCTTTCCTTTCTTTTCTATCTCCTTATATGCTTTTTAAACTGTAGCCTTGCAAAACTAAAAAAAGTCCTTTGTTCTTCCAGTGACCTAAATTTGCAGAAAGACAAAACCATTGCCTTCAAACAGCATGTGAACACACAGCTTTGTAAATTGCAGATCTCCTCCCTCTCAAGCCAAAGGAAATTTCTGTTAACCATTATCATGATTGTCTGGTTTTTGCTGTCCTGAATATTTGTTTTCTTCCTTGCTGGACTCCATACTAATGTTTAATCCCCCGAATGATCAACCTCAGATGAAGGTATTCAGAGGTGGCCCAAGCCATCTTCCTGCCTCCCCTGTTGCTGTGGATAGCATTGCTCTGAATAAGGATGTTGTATGGACTAGAACATCCATGGGGCTACTTTAATTTTCATCATTAAAATAGCAAGGTCAGGGTTAAAAAATTGGCTGCACATGCTATTTCACCTCTGCCCCTTAGCATCCCCAAAATGCTGCCTGTGGTCTTCAACCTTTTGAGTCTCCCAGAAAGGAAGAAGAGCTGGAATAAACCCTGTACCCTGATGCTACAGGATTCTTTTTTTTACTTTTTATTTTTTTTGCCACAGAGGCAATAAAACATGATTCCAGCAGGCTCAGAGACCTGCCTCTTAGAGAACCTGACACGTGATCACTGACCTCAAAACCAAACACCAAAGAAACCCATTCTTTTGAAAATACGTGTTTCTGTACCTGAACACCATGATCTCATGAAGTGGTAGAGATGGACAAATTTTCTTTAGCAAGAATGTAATATGGCTTGCTAGGAGTAACCTTTGTGTATCTTTGCGTCTATCTAGCATTAAAAAATTCACAAATACTTCACACCTTACAAAGTTTCTCTGGGAAGCTTGCTTCCTCTGGCTAATAGCAAGTTTCCAGTAAAACCAGTTTGTGCTATAGATGCAGAGGAGTTTTTGTCAAAGAGAAATTCCTCACAAACCATGGATAATCATTATCCCCTCTGAATTACCTAATTATCTTTTGGGTTTTTTTTATTGTGTGGAAGAAGAAACAAGGAGTTTTCTTGCCAAATCCCTCAGAAGTGGCCTAAATGCTCATTGTCTAACAAAGATCACAGATTCAAACTGCTGTCCCATTGTCCAGCATCGGTGCATGCAATAGCCTGGCCTCATAAAACAGACATTTACCCGAACAGAACCAATTAGCCCTCCATCGTGGCCCCTGTTCACAATAGAAAAAACAGCTGATGTTCCCTTAACTTGAAACAATGGCAGGATATGCATGGGCTATGTAACTCTTACAAGCACAGTAACTCTTTCCAGAGTGGGACCGTGAGAAAGTAAAGCCCGTAAATGGCCTTTCAGTGGATGAACTCCTGAACAGTCTTTTATAATGTGAACTCATCAGTCAGCTGTCTGTGGATGCAGTTTTCTTTAGAAAATCTCAGTTCAACTGCAGCATGCCAGTTTTTAGTGATAAACCATTCTGCTGAATGATATTCTGTCTCAGCACTGTATTCACCCCAGTATGGATTTATTCAGCAGCATCTTTTCCCTCCAACCCTCTTTTACATTTCTTATCATGCTTGTACCTCATCTCGGAATAGTAATGACCACTGAGTGTTGCTCCTAACAATGGTAATGAGGCTTCTTTTAAGATTTGGATGCTGAGAAAATTCAAGCAAAGAAGCTGATGAGCTCAGAAATTCAGCCCTTCCATGTGAATCTGGTAATTTACTTTCTTATACTACTTTCTCCTCCACCTAGTTGAGATCTTGCCACATCTAATAACTGGATACCCAGAACCCAGCTAATGCTCCTGCTAGCAACAAGACCGTGTTCAAAAAATGACCCCTCTTCAAAGTTGGCATAGAGCATTGTGTCCCTTCCCACACAGAACCTTTTCCAAGCGCCTTCAGGCAGTAGTTCATCACTTGCAAGTATGAAACTCTTTGAAACAAAGAGGCCTTCGCTAATGGCAATGCACTTGGGAAAAAAATGCACAATAAATAAAACCATCTACTTCATTCAGTACCTTTGGGAATGGTCCATTGACTTGGTCACCAGCTGATGCCGTGAATTTCCTGTAGGCATACATTCTTTCTGCATATCCTTTCTCCTTCCATAGTTGCTAAATTTCCCCATACTTTAGTACTGTTTGGACACTGTAGCGCTAGAGGTCTGAGTCCTGCTTGGACAGGCCTGTTTCTAACCCCCTGCAAACTGGTATTCTGTCGTTTTTGGAATCTCCTTCCTAAAAAACAATCTGAAGGTTTAATTTAATTTCATGGTTCAGAAAAAGAGTTTTCAGGGGAGATCATGGAATGGTTTGAGTTGGAAGGGATCTTTAAAGATCATCTAGTCCAACCCCCAAGACGTCTCACTTCTGTTGCTGTTACCATGGTTTGTGTGAAAAAACTTCCTTTGGTTCAACTCTCTCCCCATTACATCTACTCGTTAAATCCTTTGCTAGAATTCTTACAGAGAAGTTGTGCCAGTACAGGATGCTGAAAAGACTTTGTGGTCATTGAAACTGTGCAACTATGATGTCTCCCCAAAGTGCCAGTGGAGGAATGGGGAGTGAAAGAAGAAGAAGGGCCATATTTTTTATTAACAAACAGATGGTATCAGAGAGCCCCTACCTCTCTGGATTATCTGTCCATCTAGGGATCAAGGTAAAACAGCTAAACAGATAACTAGTTTTATGGGCATTCTTCTCATGCTCACCAATAGATGGGAGCAGAGATTTCTCTACTTGGAAATTTTCAGACTACAGTGCTTGCAGTTTTTTGAAGACTACAAGGGGAAAAAATTAAAACCAAACAATGACAATATAACTCATTCATGTGTCCACAGGGAGAAGTATATTGTTTCATTTAGTAGCATAGAAATGAAGTTTGTAATGGGAGTCAAATGGAAACCAGGAGTCAGCACTCTTGAATTCTTTAACCTTGGAAATCTCTGTTTTGCTATCTAGCGCTGGTCAAAGGTATTTAATAAGTTTACAACCTCTCATTGTTATTTCCTAGATATAATTGTGTTTTGCTTGGATCCAAGCCTTTACAAAAGCAAATAAACATGTCCTAAACTTCCATTCATTTTTCTTAGAAGATCAAAGAGAAAAAGCTGTCCAGATGTAAATAGCTAAGCCTCTAATGAGATGATCAGTGAATTGCTTCTCTTTTGTACTATAAGCATTTAAATTAAAATATTGCACTTAGGGCACTCTGCACTTCTGACTGCAACTGCACTTGTATAGCAGGATCCAAGCATCTAACACAAGCCAGACAAATAACTTCAACAATTAGCTTTCAACATAGGTCTCTAGCCTCTGACCTTTCTTGTTCATCAGAGGCAAGCCAAATGCCTTGTTAAACAATATTAATCGTGCCTGGCACTTCTCTAGGGCCAGAGACGTCACAAATAGCTTCCTACCAGTAGGAAGCTGTTTGCAAGAAGAAAATCTCATGCACATTTTCTGCTCAACAGGAGGCTGACTCAGCTGTACTGGAGGTGAAGAGAAGTCTGATCTGCTTTTTTCTGTGTGAAACTTGGAAATGGCAGCGGAGCGCCTACACAGGTACCACCTGCATGACACTGTGCTGCATCGCTCTTCACCGTCTCGGGCTTAGCAGCTCCACTAGCTCAGGAGTGCACACACTGCACTCCACAATAGCCTGATCTTCCCAATCCCTGCAAGCATCCCATCTTACTTCACATATTTAACACAAGTGCACAGGTTAGGACTGTTTTTAACTGTCAATGAGAGACAGAAATGTCTGGAGAGACACCCAGCTTAGCTGTGCTGAGCCGCCTCCTGCACTGCCTCATTGCACTGAGTACAGACGGAGTCTGGGGGTAATAAATGCTTACCCTGGGGAGCTCAGCCCAGTGAGGCAGGAGGAACCCCGGACAAAAGGCTTGACTTCTCTATGTATTCTGCAGAGTTCTTTAAAAATCCCTCACAATTGACTAGATTTGCTAGAGGCCCCGAGTCACAGACTCGGGGAGCTGCCAAACCTTTTTATGATCCTGTGCCATTTAACTAGAAGATGCTTTTTTAAAATCTAATTACTGAGATCAATTTTAGTAGCTTGGGTTTTGTTTTTTAGGGGGATTTTTGATAATTCTCTCCTTTCATACCTAAATATTTTGTGCAAGCATAGTAGGAATATAAATTAAGTGCTCCTGGGGATGCCTGTAAAGACAAGGGTTGATGGGACAAGACAGTAAGGTTAGCCTGCTTTCCTTAGTGCCTCTTATTCTTACCCCAGCTTTCAGTCTCTAGATGGGCTATTAGCAAAACCAAAAAATGTTCTGCTGGCAAAAAGAAATCACAACAGTAGCCGGTCTCCTGTTAAATGGAGTCCTGAAGTTATTGTCTAATTTCAAGGGTTTCAACAGGATGTATCACGTTTTGGCTGCACTCAAACTGCTGTCAAATCACTGTGACTGCAGTGATCTCCACAGACTTTCTCCCATTCTGCAACATGTAAGGTTAAAGTTCTTCAGCCCATCTTAAAAACCCTTTTTTTCATTAATTTCTGTGCCCTCCTCTCCTTAGATACAAGATGCCAAAAAGATCTGAGTAATCAATCACATCATATAGTACAACCTACCTGTAGTCGATTGCCACTTGCCAACTGACTAGTCCTGGTGTCCTCGATTCTGCAAAAATAATTAAATTCAGAATGTGAAGAAAAACCTGCTCTCCTTTACAACAAAGGAGCTATTGGTATTGTAATTTGTGCTGATGCAAGCTGACATATTAAAGTAAGCAGCAGCATTTGCCTTGGCTTCGTGGATTTCACATTTTTTCTAGCTCTTTGTTTAAATGAATAGCAGCAGCTCAGCTCACTTCACAGTTAAACACCAAATATGTGCTTAGGAAAATTTTGGGTTGAGATACATGCTAGTCGAAATTGTAGTCTGAGCTCTCCTGTTTCTTTCAGCTTGTCCAACAATAAATGTGTTGGAAATTCCACAAGGGAAAGAAAACCTCTGTCCTGCTAGCTGGTGAGTAGGTGCTTTGGGACATGGACTGATGTTTTCAATATGTCAGTACAAATTTGAGGTCTGCTCAATATGAGGACTACCAGCAAAGGTAAAACATGGTCCTGAGGCATGATGAAAGTATTTCCTCCATGGTACTTCAGGCCTCTGACGACATCTTGATGCCCTGGACATTTACCAGTTTCTGAGGCACTGCTGGACACACACTGCCCCTCCACCTCATCCCAGACAGGGGTCTTCATGTTCAGTGTGATATAACCAGGGAGGTGTTTCACCTGAACTTCTGCCTGGTTCCCAGTCAAATCCTTAATTGCTTATTTGTTTTTCTTTCAGGGACTTTTTTAAATAGGGAAAACATTAAAAAGAAAGCTACAAAGCTTAATAGAAAAGAAAGGCAGTGACAAAGAGATTGAAATAAAGGTGAACAGTTTTACTGTACTATGCATCTTCTCTCCCTGTTATAGGAGACCTGCCACATTCATAATTTATAGCTGAAACTTTCAGAGCAAAACAGGAGATAGGAGCATCTGTCAGTTTTAATGAGAGGGGCATCCAAGCTCCTGAAGAAAGTATAAAGAAACTTCAGCCCACAACTCGTAACTAAAACAAAGGAATAATTTTAGTAAATGTGTCAAACCATGGATGACAAAATGGGAAAAAAACACAGCAAATGTCATGCTTCTCTTTAAAATTTATGTGTCTGCATGTAATACAGGGCTTTGAGGAGGTTGCACAAAATCCCAGCTTTTTGCACTGAAGATGTTATTAGGGCAGTGAGAGTCACTTGTGTTCAAGGAGTGACTCCGCCTTATCTTATTTTCAAAAATACAAGTTTGGTTGATATCGGCAGGAACATAGATATCAGGGATCTCTATGTCTCACAGAGCTTAGGAAAAGTTGGCAGTGAAAGGAACACCTTTTTTACAGGAAGCTGGGCATGAAAAGCAACCACACACTCACAAAAAGGGCTACCCACCTTCATCTCTCCATTGAAAGAACAACTCTAGAAACCAAGAAGCTGAGACTCAGATCTGCTGCTGCTCTTTCTGAGATGTTGCCAACCAGAGTTACTATAGCAGTCATAGAAAAATGGATATTTCCAGGCCGCTATTCAGAGAGCATTTTTTGACGTTGCACTTGGCAGTGTTTTCACAATACACTTGTGTGAGTAGTCTAAGAGGTGGTTGGATGGCAGCTCTTTCACCTAGTTCAGAATGCTTTTTACTTACCATAGTGCATCTGCTTGTGTGTACCACATACTTTTAATTTTCTTCTTCAGCTTAAACCCCTGTGCCATATTTCCTCCTGGCCCTAGTGAGTCAAAAGGTGCCAGACTGTAATTCAGTTTTTTTTTCTAGCAGATGTCATAGTGATCTTCTTTCACTAAGAGGCAACAAAAGAGCGTAAACCTCAATCTAACATGGTATTTGCTTGGGAAAGCAGTTTGTTCTTTACATAATTACAGAGAACTACTGCTCTTTGAAGACATTCCTGTTTCAGAAAAGGTTTTGAGATACTGATGATTTCCATTCCACTTCAAAATAACCCGTTTTGTTCAGTTTACAATTATGATACATGAATGTTACCTTAATAACTTAAGTGCAGAAGATACAGGCTTAAGTTTATGGCTGTATAATTCAGAGCAATTTGCAAGTAAGATCAATTGGTCCAGACAGAACCACAGCAGGGGTTCTCCATCCTCCCATATATGTTTCCTAGGTATTTACTGATGAAGAGATGCAGATGAAAGTGACTGGCCACGTAAGCAGTCTCTGTGATGTGGGTGCCCCTGGAAGTGATCCTGGTGAAACACCAGGCCCCAACCCAGGTACCGAAACCACCAGTGAACATGGGTTCACGAAGCTGTGTGACTGCCCTGACCAGCTAGAAGTTGTCATACAGCCAAGCGTCACCTGCCAGCTGGAAACAGCCAACTGACAGCTGAGGAGTCAGGAGAAGCTTTATGCATGGCCTCTCTGCAAAACCCACTGCTTCTCAGCAGAATTTTCCATGAGGCATTTCTAATATTTATTCTGTACTTACCTAAACTCATTCGCTCTCCATTTTTAAGAGATCTCTTCTTTATATTAAAAGTGGGTTTACCACCTCTCCTATGAACCCAGCTTTCCAAGACCCAGAAACCTTCAAGAGTCCTGATCTTGTCCCAGGGTATGATCCTGGCTTTGAACTGCCTTTCTCAGCTTTCTTCATGTCATTTGCTTTACTCCAGGGGAAAGATCTCAAAGATCACTCCAGCTCCCTTTCATGACAGGGCTTCTCTGAAGCAAGGGTCTAAAAATTTTTCTTTCTTTTTTTTTTTTTTTTTCCTTCTGGCAGTAATCCTGGAGATACCATTGGTCTTAACTAGCACAGCTAGTGTAGGAGTTGCTAAGGGTTCTGCAAAAAAATAGAGAAAAACAAAGTCAGCAAACTGCATGCCAAGGAGGAGGTTTTTTTGGAAGTTAACAAAAACTCTGATTTGTAGTTTGGGTGTGTTCCGAAGTTATCAAAGCCACATCTTCATTCTAGTAACAAGCTCTACTAAAACCCGAACTCTTTTACCCAAAGCTGACTTTTGACTTTCTAATGTAACAATAATAGCAGTCTTTCTGAAATGATAGTTTTACTAATGAGTTAAAAATGAAAATGATAACCTTATCCTGCAAGAGGGAGCAGCTTTTCACATTTTTATACCACTTTATAACAAGATGGGGGGAGGAGTTTCACAAAATTATCCAGAAAAATATCAGATTAACATGCTGTAGTGATTCAATATTTAAGAACATAATGAAGGGGAATGCATCTTACCCAGTTTCAGCTGATTAGGAGTCAAGGATTAACTATTTGCCCTACACTGGCAGAGGCAGAAAAATGGGTACCTCTGGAGACCTCTTCATGGCATAGCCATGCTATGAAGGGAACTTTTGCCCTAAGGAGAAATATCTGTTTTTCCATTCACTATAGAGAAAGCCAAAAGAAGCAGCTGAGGCTCAATGCCCAACTTTTATTCGCCTAAACTTAGGTGAGTTGAATCATGCCCCTGGTTATGTGGTACCAGGTTTTTTTGAGTAACAGTTTCTATTGAAATTATCAGTGGAAGTATCGGTCCTAACTGGAATATAAGGCGAAGGAGTGAAGACAGCTCCCTTTGACGTGGTGTAAAATGAAGCTTGTGGATATCGGCAGCATGCCTGCATTCATGTCAAGAAAAACAATCCACTTAATCATATGTTCTTTTTTTTCATATATAGAAAAACATGATCTATGAGACAGAGCTAATGTATAAAATTCAAACCCTTAGCAAAAGTCTTTGGTTTTTCCTGGGCTACAATTTATTCAGCACTGCAGTGGAGTATGGCTTCTATTGCACATCAAAAGTCTTTTGCAGGGAAATACTTGGCTCCAGATTGTTCTTATTAAAGCCACACATATTCTGCCAGCGCTCCCTATCTTCTGTGCCCCTTGTGATCTAGAAGCAGGCAATGCACAAAAGCAATCACGGAACTCGTGTGAAGAGGCTGACCCACTCCCATGAATACGGACCTGAAGGGGACACACCGGCTGGGTTGCCCCACGCAGCAGCACGTGTTTCCACTCCACTTCCACAAAGGCATTCCTCCTGCACCGCAATCCAGCTGCCGGCTCAAGGCCTAGGCTGGGATTTGTGCTGAGCATATTTTGCTTTGACAGCCCAATGTCACTTTGTTTTTACATAATCAGCCCTTTTTGTTATAAGCTGTGGGTTTCAGATAACAGCAGTGAAAAACAACTTCAAGTGGAAGCAACACTCTGGGTACAGACTGAGACAGAAAACATTCAGAAAAACCAACTATTTCTTATTTCTTGTAATCATTTGCGTTAAAGCAATCAAACGTTGACAAGTGTTTCTGATAACTTTGGTAACTAGCTTTGCAGGAAGGACAAAGTGAAAGAGGACAGGAAGAGAGGTTCTTTTGCATTTCTAATAAAGGTTTCATGCCCTTCAAGAACAGATTTGCCAACAGTGAAAAATAAGATAAATATCTGCAAACTGAAGTGGCTGGAAGCAAACTCACACATGCCTTCACTGTACTAGGCTTTTGTTTGGAGAACTTTTCCATCTGGATGAGTAGCAAGAACAGGAAAGCATTTGAAGCTGGGAAAACTACCATGCTGCTGTCTATAAACCACTGATACAATTTTTATGTGCAGCCCTAAAGAAAATGACATGCAGTGCATTTTTTTTTTGCCAAATCCGAGAGCTCAGATGTTTGCAAGCAAAACAAAATAAACTCAGGCATTGAGACTCATTCCTGGAATCTGTCTGGTGGCTGGTCCCGTGGCACATACCCTAAACACATGCATTGTGCAAGCTTTGCCTCATGTATGCCCTTGGACTGTCATGGGTACAGCAGTGCTACTGCTATGATACTGCTAATGGCACCCACTCCACAAAAGGGAAGGTAATTAGCAGAGAAATGACTATTGGTGCAGCTAGAAAGTAGACAAGTAATCTTTTGGATTTCAGTTCATTGCATCATTGTTTTCAAACCAGTGCATAATCTTCCCAGACCCCACTCTGTGGCTGTTCCTTTCTTTCTTTCTTTTCTTCTTCCCCTATTTTGCAGGGACTATGGCTTATTCTGATTCACTCCATTTCTTTCTTCTTAAATGGCCATAGGGCAGCCTTGCTGTTGCCAAGGATATAGTAAATGCATGCGACATCATGCCACCGAAAACAATCAAGCGAGTCACATTCATTCCTGGTGTAATGGTGCTGAAACCAGTAAAGCTTAACTGGGAGCAGGACATCTAAGCTACGAAATGATAAAAAGAATTTTCTTTAAAGAAGGTATTCTTAATAATAGGTTTCAGTGAGAAATGTGCAGGTTTTGCTTGTAAAACGGTTGTTGGCAAAGGTTTTATTGCTAAACTCAAGTTAGAGCATTGATGAGAGGTGATAAACATCTGCCCTTTTGACAAGAAATTAGTAGGCAACATAGCACTGTGGAAAATATTGGACTCCTCCCGCCCCCTGCCAAAGAGCCTCTGAGGAGGTTAAGAATCTCCAGCTCTCAAAGGTATAGCTGTTTTACCAAAATTTAATTAATGAAGAATAATATTTTGGGAAGAAGAGAAAACACCTCTGTAGGATGCAGAGTGTTAGAAGTAGATGGAAAGTTGCCTGTATAAACAGTGCTGCAACTCTGGGATAAATTATAGGAGCATTTGTATGCATGATTGCCCATCTGTGTAAAACAAGATGTGCAGCCACACACAGGAATCATGTGCAAGTCAGACATGTGGGGCTGATATTAAGCTGATCCGGAACGACAGAAGATCTGTCCCATAACATCCAACTTCAACCCATGGAAGTTTAAATGACTGTGAATGAGTAAGTAAATAGAGGAGGAGGTCTCAGTGAGAGCACTAAAAGGAAACCCAAGGTATGCTATCTACATATCTGTTTCTGAGTTAGGGGTTTATTTAAACTCAGCTCAGATTTTGGATTGTTATTTCTCCATTTTAAGTTTTTTTGGCAGTTTTGGGAAGGCTGAAGGCTCAGATCCAGCATGTTCCAGCTGTGCTGCCCAGCATAGTCCATGGGCACTGGCAGGGGTATGAGGAGCTGGAGGACTTAAAACCAGGGACATTGTCAAGAACTTTGCCTTCCACTGCTCCCCTCTCAAGTACCAGCTGCAAAATGTCAACACCAGCTTCCTCAGAGAACACAATTAATTAAATGAGGCTTAATTAATTAGTGTCAACAAAGCAGATGTAGCAATTATTGTGGAAGTAAATATATGTACATATTGTAAATTATTATCTTCTCTGCAAAGGATTTGTTCTGAAATCCCTGTGGCCATTTCCCTCCTCCCCACAATGCTATTGGGAACACCACTGGGTAACATTCAGAGATAAACTGCAAATTGATAAGGAACTAATGTACTTTTCTAAGTTTATATCGCAGAAAAACAAACAGCAAGCAGCCTTTCTTATTGACCCCTTGTGAATAAGGGGTCTTATTGACCCCTTGATGGTGAGATACAACCCCAGTCTTTAATTTCCATGTCATGCCATATTATGTGCCACAAATAAGTCAACTGTTTAAAGATTTGGGGAGCTATTTTAAATTTTTTACACCTGACAACCCCACTGAGGCTTTAGTATCATCTACCAATGCCATTTTTCAATAGTACAGGAGGAGAAAGTAAGGAGGCTATGGCAAGCTAAGCTGTTACAAATGCAGATAATAATCAGCTGTGTATCTTATTCTGAGTATGTATTGGTATTTGTGTGAAGCCTTTGGCAGCTTTGAAATGCAGACTTATTAGTAATGAAATGTATTGCAAATCCATTCAAGAAGTTTAACTATTATAGAGGATTTGCAATGAATGAAATCCCTCATACCTTGCAGATTTGAGGGCGATGCAAACTCAATATAATGGACACTGTAATAGCAAAGCAGGCTTGGAAAAAAAGCAGATAGAGAAGTTTCTGAGTTGTCTTAAAAAATTTCTTCAAAATGATAAAGAGGACAAATTAAGTTGGTTAGAGACCCTAGCTATAAAAGCAAATGGGACTAATGTACTGGAAGAAGTAGTCAATGTATTAAGAAATGAAGAGTACCAGCTGTGAAAGATAATGTATTGCACAGTAAGTACCACGTTGAAGGGAATAACTAGGCTGACATAACCCACAGAGGCAGCCAGACAGAATCGCTTTCTATTTATCAACAGCTCACACATGAGATTTTTATCTTTCACTCTACGCGCTTTTTGCTCTGCAGATAATGACAGTTTTGGTGAAGAGAGGCTAGGAGCTGGGATATATTTTACTAGAGTATAGCCAGCTCACTAATTCACACTGTACAGAAGCCACGAAGGGGGAAAAATACACCTTGTCTCACTGATAAAGTAAATGGATTAAGGTAGACAGCAGCGTATGGCCAGGGTGCTCTGAGAGATAAGTTGCAGAGGCCAGTGCTCTTCCTGCCTCTGAGCCCCCGTCTCCCTCAGATGAAACTGATATCAGTTAGCCTTTGTGGAAAGAAATGTTTCCGTGGCCTATGCCAAGGTATCTCCTTTATTTCTTCAGGTGAACAGCATTTCCTCTGCAAAGCCCTGCCAAATAACAAGCTGTTTATGAATGCGTCTTTAGGGGTATGGGCTGTTCCCCACCAGGGACAGCCCCGTGAGTGTATTGCCCTACTAGGATGAGACATTTGTGGACTTTCAGTTTTATGTTATGCACTTTGTGCTTATGTGTTTCTGTCCTTGCTTTCCAAAAAAGCCAAGATTTAAGGGTAAATAGATCTCTGTTTTATGGTGGTGCAGTGAGTTGCTAACCTCATGATGTGAATGAGTTTGGTTTCTATTCACAGACATACAATTTTTTACTGCCTGTCTCAACTTAATCAGTTTTTGTCCCAGTGAGTAAATAAGCACTGAAACGAGTAATGGCGTGAGTGAAGGTACAAACAGAAAAATAGCTAGTACAAAGTTGCAAAAGAATTCTAAAAAAACCTATCCACAGAGTAAGATGTGCAAAAAGAGGCAAGCTGGTCTTTTCCTATGCCCAGCCGTAAGACGGAGAATCTGTTCAGTGCCATGGGTTAGGATCTGGGCAGGCACTGCTGCTGAGCTGGCAGTTGCCTTTCAGCACTTAACTTTATTTGGAAATCTTTTCCTTGTGCTTTAAAGAGGAGTGGGCATAGTCACACAGGTAAGATACACCTGCATTAGGGGTTTAGGCGACAAGAAGTGTGCTTGAATTTTTTGGATCTGAAAAGGAAAACCTCTAAAAGAATGTTTCAAATCCCCCTTTTTAGTTCTCTCAAAGTTGAATTCTCCCCTTTTAAATGGGACACAGGGCTTTTTTTCTTCCTCTTTTCTCTCATTTAAAAAATTACTTTATGTGCACATTCTAATGCATTTTAGAGTTTTTATAAGACAGATTTGCCAGCTCTCAGCTTCCAACTATGCTAAGCTTTCTGTGATTCGAGCATGTATTCAGGCAATGGTAACTTTACATTTAATAGTCAACAACAGGTTTTACATAAATAGAAAATATAATTTTCAGAGACTTAATGCACCAAAAGCTAACCAGCTCTCCATAACATTGCGCCCTTTTTTCAGAACCTTTATATTTTGCATAACATTTAAAGGAAGGGGAAAAGGGAAAGCCTTGTAATTAAGGTAGTTAAATGAAATGCTCCAATAACAAAAAACTGAACATTTTCTTGTTTGCAAAAAGTCAGATTATATGACCCTTACTTATGTAGGATTTTATGAGAGTGAGTATAGCATCATTATTACATTGCAGAGTCCAAGTACACTTGTAGGCTCTCTGCTAGTGGAAGATGTAGATAGGCATCACCTTTTCCACCTCTTCCCATTCGCTTGTCCTCACGCTGCACGCATGCAACACTTGTAATGTCTTTCCATTTTCAATGTATATTTTTCTCATTGCCTTTCTCCCTACCTTCCATGCATTGTGTGGTCATCAACATCAGTTTGGGCTCCTCATAAAGTTAATAACTTTAACACCAGTCCAGAGGACCGGCCAACCCACAAACATTTCAATAGAAATGACTACTCACAGGCTTAAATTTAAGCAAGTGACTACAGGAAAAAGCTGCAGCATTCAGACCCCAGCCTGTATTTGAACAACAAAAAAACTTCACAAACTTTCAATAAGTTATCAGCCTCCTTGAATCCTTTCTTTGACTCCCACCATTTTTTTCAGATAATTTAAAAAAAATTTAAAAATCTGTCCTCTTCCAGTAGTCAATGCGTGACAAGCTGAAAGCAAGTGGTCTAAAATTTGGCCAGGCTGGGGAATGTCAAAATGCGGCTCAGCAGGGTGGTATGGTTGCAGCCTTTGCTACCAGTCCCATAATAAGCTGAACAGGTTCCATCATCATGTCCTGTATATTTGGCTTAATTGGCCCAGCATCTCCAAGGAAAGGCAGCAGTATTGATTTACTGCACTGTATAAATGTGTTTATAGCTTGGCACTAGTACACTTATGCCCACTTTTTTCCAATGTGGATTTCAAATAAGCCCTTTGCTTAAATGAGTCTATTAACTTTAAAGTGCCTAAAGCTAAAACTGAATTATGAGAGGAAAGCTTTGGGGGTTGCAGCCCAAAACAGCTGGGAAAGGCTCCTGGAGTCTTCCCTTAGTACCTATTGTGATGGGTATTTAAGCATCACTGGTGGAAAAATAATTAAATAAGAAAAAAAATCAAACCTGGCAGCACACATCACCTCAGCCTGAGCTGCCTTTTACTTCAGCTGACACTCAGATCCATCTAATTCCACAGGATTATTACAGCAGCTTCTGGTTTAAACCAATGTGAAATTGGAATATAAACCATTCCTTCCTCTTCTTATGAATTTCATTTCAAATAGTCACATTTCCCTATTTCTGTACTGGGGTACAATAGACAGGGGAGAAGGTGATCTAACCATGGTCCCTCCTGCAGTGTATTTCATGGGTTTGTTTTGGTCTCCAATGTTTTGAAGAGCTGGGATATGGTTCCCTCTTCTCCTGCAGCCTGGGGGACTGGCACAGAGCTCTTCTCAGAGCCTGACAATGCCACCCCGTATGCTGCTGGATGGACTGTGCCTCTGCTCTCGGTCTGTGCTTGATACTTTCATGTGTAACAGCAATTATCATCCCTGCAGGGACAGTTAATCAAGCAGAAAGTTTTAGTAAACTCCTAAGTACAATCCATAATTACCTATACCTGCTCAAGAATAGGTCTCTCCAGCTAAGAAATAATATAAATTTCTAGTTGCTAAAAGTTTGACTTTATCTGGAATAAAAAAGGAACACTTCACTACCCACTGAAAAAAAAAGAAAAGATTTGTAGAGAACAGAATTAAATAAATTAAGGAAAGTAAAATCTAGGTTGAACGTCAGGGGTAAAAAAAAAGCCATAGTAATAGCTACTAAACTGTGGAATGATCTCCCAAGGAAAGTGAGTGATGGAGTCCCACTGTGCGAAGAATTAAAACAGCAACAGGCAAAGCCTCAGGAAAGAAATGCCCGAGGAGGCAGCGTGGACTGGCTGTACAGAGAGCTGAGCCACCAGCTTCTGCTCAGCCAACTGCAATATAGCAAGTGCATTGTATGTGGGAAGGCACACTGAATGTATACTTGTCCTGCATTAAAATCTATGCATATTTCTCAGGTAGATATGATCTGCATAGCTGCCTCCATTTAAGCTAATGGAAATTTTACAGGCTAACTGGACAGCAAACCACCAGAGGACACCAGTGACTCTGGCTGATATTTTTCTCTCCAATCCTCAGCATAAAATCCCTTAAAAATTCTTCAGATTTACGAACACATGTGTCCTGGGCTGAGCGACACAGGACTGATTTATCTTCTAATGCTAGGGAAAACTGCACTTTTAGAAAACCCTAGTGTCTGAATTCATGAAAATATTTACTTTATAGCCAGCTAGGCTATATGGGAGTCAAGGTCTCAGTGCTTTTGAGCCTTGCCAGGTGCAGGGATGAGGAGGAGCAAGGCCTGGGCATTTGACCCAGGCTGGCCAACAGGATTATTTCATACCATGAATGTCACATTCAATATAAACTAGAAAAGCTCTCTCTCCCTTGATGGCAACAGTCCAGAGAACTCCTTGCCCCAGTGTTGGAGCTGTAGCGCTCTCAGTGTCTGACATTTGTTGTCCACTGCTGGGAGCACACAGCTTCCTGCTGATAGAATGGGCTAAGCATAATTCTTGTATATCTTATCTTAGTATCGAGATTAATACTGGTTCTTTATTATAACTGTTAATTATTTAGTCTTATCCTATTAAATCTATTTATATTTCAACCGTCATATTTCCTTGTGTTCCCCAATTCTGCTTTCTGGGTGGGGAGGAGTCATCAGGTGATAGAATAATTGTCTAAACGACAAGAAATTGTTATGGGTTTTCTCAACCCATAACAACATGATTTTTCAGAATATTGCTGTGAGTTAGAACATGGTTATTCCTGGATATTTCTGCTTTAAAAAAAATAAATCTCCTTTTGCTTTTACAATTATCCCTAGTATTCAGCTGTAATTCACAGAAGTAGGAAACAAGATAGATACAAACCAAAAGCATTTGTCAAACTTGCTGAAGGAAAAAAAAAAACAACTGGACTTGCTACAGAATAAGAACTAGATGCATTTCTTCATTATGTTTTATTTTGCTTTTTTCCCAGGGAGCTTGTCTACAGTTTCTGGTGGATAATGAGGAAGGATCTCCTGATCTGTAGCTATCTGGGGAATCCCTTTTCTAGAGGAAATCTGTGCACAATACTATCACGAGTTATAGGCCAAGCTGTGGAAGCGTGGCAGCTCTGTCATTTGGGAACTACTCGCTTTCCAGTCGGCCATCTATTACAAAATGATGCCTGCTGATTACTTTTTGTGCTAGTGAAATGTTTATGTGATGACTGGAAAAAAACCCTGTTACCAAGGTCAGGATGTGATGTCCCATTATCTATGGAGATTAGCTGGCATTGCCTTGTTTCTGGATGACAGCCATGTGAAAGAGCTGCAAACATTACGAAGGGACACAATTTTTAATGAAAAATTATGCGCTAGTATTCCATGATAATACAAATTGAACTTGCAAATTTTTGCAGAGTATCTACATTTAGGAAACAATACTTTTGCTGCAGTATTTCTTGGACCTGCTCTCATTAGTAAATACTGGATTGCATAGACATTCAGATTAAAGGCATTGGGATCAGATGAGAGAAAATTCACTGAACCTGCTTCATATAACACTCAGACACCCCACTCCCCATTCTCTCTCTCCAGAGATATTTTACCATCTAAAACAAAGGTGCAGAGATGTGCTAGTCATGACCCACTGAGCTGTTCTCTGGAGATTTTTGTGTCTGCATAAAAGAAGAAACAAGCGGAGAAGCTAAGAGTGAGGAAATACTCCAAACAGACTGGAGATGGAGCAAATGTGGGAAGCTGAAGGGGAGAGGGCTGGTGGGCTGAATCCTGGCTGAACCTGACCTACAGCTGTGTGAACGAAACCATCTCCTGCAGCTTGACTCCTCCTGGGCCTGGGGAACAGGACCTTTGTAGGTAAGCAGGATTGCTTCAAAGACACATGGTAAGAATAACAATTTTTCTTTATAAGGCAGAATATATGGAGACCCTGGATTTTGTCCAGCCACTTAGACAGAGGCACTCACATTCACCTGTCTCTTGCTCCCTGGCACCAGCCATGAGACAGTGCTGACAGACTCTTTCCAAAGTCTAGCAGTTTGGGTATATTCAGGAAAAAGTGCCTACAGCCACTCACCAGATATGCTGGAGGGCTCAAAAAATAGACATGGAAAAAGCAATGGCTATAGCTACTGTCCTGACTCTTCTGTAGATGTTGGCTTTTCCATTCTTTCAGGTGAGACTACTGCCACTTCACAGTGCGCTTTATTTACTGGAATGAATCACAGAATGGTTTGGGTTGGAAGGGACCTTAAAGATCATTGAGTTCCAACCCCCCTACCATGGGCAGGGACACTGCCCCCTAGACCAGGTTGCTCAAAGCCCTATTCAGCCTGGCCTTGAATAAGGTGCCGTTTATATTTGTTTTCTATATATTGATGTTTATGTTCATTATTTGTATATTTTAGAAAGCTGATCCACTATGATTTTTACTCTTAATTGACTGGCCCCACTTGCATAGTAACTCTCTTCCAATATGTCCCATCTTGATTCAGAGTGGGCATCTGATGAACCAGAAGCTGGGGCTCTAAACGAGTTGGGAGACCCAAGATGTTATTAGAGCTCTGCAGCTGGCTGGGTGCACCGAGGTAGGTTCCTCTCTCAGCCCCACATCCTTTTATAGTTGAAGAGATAATAATAGAGATTGTCCTCTTGTATTTAAAAGGGCTCAGGACACTCAGCTAGAAGGTGGTACTGCTTTCTGCAGCGTATCTATCTGTGTCCCCTCTCTCTTTCTCTGGTGTATCCATTGCCTTGATATTAAAGAGTTTTCATTGCAAAGAAGTGGGGTTTCATTTTGTTTTTAAGATCAGAATGATTTTTTTTTAAGGTTATCACAAAAACAGTCAATCAGTTATATATGTTATCTCTTGCTCCAAAAGGAGAAATGTTGTCTGCTGCAATTCACAAACTATTAACTAGAAGCGTAGGCAGACTTTGGAGATACAGCAACCACCTGTAATCAACAGAAAAATCTGTCCTGCTCAGCCACATTGCTTCAGGAGAATACAAATGCCAAAATGCTGTGACCTTCACGAAGTTAGGGCCTCCTGGTAGCAGACAGTATTTCTTCGTTTGTGGGAAATCGAGGCAATGTTTCAGCAAAGCAGGGACTCAAATCACAGCAGCTCCCTGCTATGCACAGGTTCACCAGAGATGTCTGAGCCAGCCAGAACGTGCATCATCAGCCTGGGACACAAGATGAATAGTTGTGATGGAAGCTGAATCTTTCATTTGTTCTTTATATTTTCTGCCTTTTCTTTGGGTTTGTTTTCCTCTCTTTTCTTCCTTTGCAATTGTCAAAGAAGCATCTGTGAGTTTTATTAAACAAATGTTACACATTAAAACCCCATTGCTGCCTGCCAGAAAGGAAAATGGCATCTTATTTGAAAACAATATATAATTGTTATTGCTGTCTTGTTGCAAGTTACGCCCTTGAAAAATGATAGGGACTTATTTAGTAGCAACTAATGCTGAGGAAAGACATTATAACAAAAGCAGAAAATTAACTGTTGCATTATCTTTGGAAAAGAAATAGTCCTCTAATTGCTAAAGCAGGAAGGAGGGTCTAACAAATTTTCCTTTAACCAGACTTCTAACTTCAAAGTCCACATAGAAATTGTACCTTACATATCCATATAAAATTTGTCTTCTGAAGTATGTATTCATTCTTCTAATATAATTTTTTCAGATTACTGATTTGCAAAGTGCAAACTCGGTATTCTCCATTTGACCTCAGGAAATACTGGAATGTGCTTTAATGTAGAGGAAAAGATTTTGACTAATTTTAAAAAGGTAAATACAGTCAGACTCCTGGTTGCCCGACTCATCTTGCCAGTTCTGCGCAAGGAGGAGTGACTAGTGATGCTGGATTTTTTTTTCCAAAAGCAAGGTGCTGGATGTGAGCTGCGAGTAACAGCCCAGTGGGGTCATTTGGATAATGATTAAACAGCGTATCAGCACAGTGATGCTTACCGAGATTTCAACATTAAATGATTTGGCCAAGCCAAATTTCAAGAGTCTGGAAGCCAAGTTCTTAGGACCTAATTGGCATGAAAAGAGGCTAATACATCCTTCATTTATAAAAGGTGGCTGTGAAGAATTTGTCCATGCCCTCCCACTGGTGAGAAATTTCCATATACACTGTATAGCAGTCGTTATACCACATAGACTGTAACTGAAACTAGTGGTGGAGCTTGTCTTCATTAAGACTGATCTACCATTAATAGAATATAAATATGACTGAGCATAATGGCTTAAATCCCTGACAGCCTCAGGTTTGCCAGTGGATTTGCATGCATTTTCAGCCAGGAACTGGGAACATTGGCTGAGCAAAGAGCTTTTAACACGCCACAGACGGTGCCTCAAGATTTCCTGTGCACATGTGCGCAGGGGAGCAATGGTTGGGAAAAAGGCTTCATTTTCCACCTTCCTCAAGACACTGGTGGAAGAGGAATTCTGCCTGATGTACTTGGGGTGTCAAGCACTTTGCAGAGGTCCCATAAAGGCACCTCATCACCTTTGCTGTAACACCTCATAGCCCCTTGTTAGCTCTTCTCTTTTTATGGTCCTGTAGGTAAAAGGGTTCATCTTATTGAAATATCCCTGAGGCTACTAGCAAGAAACTATTGAACTGAACAAGAAAAAACTTGAATACAAAACCAGATGCATACACTCGCCTTGGGGATAAATGTGTTATGATACAGGGTGAAAGTCTGCTCCAGCTCTATTGAACAGCAACGCAAAGCAATCCCAGTGCAGCCGGAAGATTTCTGAATTGACGCCAGGCTGAAGGAGAGCAGCATGTGTCCCGGGGTTATCATCAGGCCCCTCACAATCACATTTTCACTTATTCCAAGTGAATAGGGACTTGTTGACAATTCCCTGGATTTCAATTTGGAAGAAAGAGTTTCATGTTTGACCTTGTATCTCCAACGCCATGTGTCTGCCTGCCTCACCCGCACACTTTATATCGAACCTGTTCCTTTTTATTTAAGTTACATATGATGTAAGCTATAGTAGCAATGCCTGCTCTTTTTTTCTGCTTTGTTTTTGTCTTAGACCATTATCAAGCGATCCCTGGTTTTAGTTTCGGCATTCACTTCACTGCTTTCAAAAAACTGCCTTGACAAATTTGGATTACCAATAAGGGGTGAACTTTCTCTCACCCTCAGCTGCTCTGATCTGAATTTTTAAAATCCCTTTAGACTCTACAAATGCCGAAGATATCATTGACTATTTTCAAACAGTACAAAGATTTTTCATACATAAATACTCCAAAAGCCAGAGTTTTATCTGAACCTAATCCAAACACTCTGAATACTTCTGAAGGCCCCACAAGTGTGACAATACCTTTCTTACCTTCACTAGGAGGAGGGGACAACTCCTAGCAGTGGCAGTAGCATTGCTCACAACAAGCTAATGTGTGCTTTCTTCAGCTAGTGGTAGAAAACATGCCAGGGCTAAATATATTGATATCTGTTTAGTATCTAAAATAATTACTCATAGTGACAGAGGCCACACATGGGTGGTGTGTAGTACCCAGCTGAAGCAGTGACTGTCCCTCAATAACTTGTTCGTAAAACTTCTATGTTCTAATAAGACATTTAAAAATATATCATCACTAATGTGTCCTTAAAGTCAGGAGGATTAAAAGTGAGAGAAAGACATTACCAAGATATCAGCTGGTTATTAAGTTCCCCTGGAAGGCATTAGGAGAGACACTCGAGTCTAAAACTCAGTACCTGAGAAAGACAACATATAGCTCGGAATGAAGGGGTACCTTGACAAGAAGCAACCTAGGAAGTTTTGACTCTTTTTTTTGTGTGCATGTGATTAGTTGAGGTTTTTTCATCATGTTTCAGACACCCCCTCACCCCCACCCCTGCAAAGAAAAGAAAAAAGAAAGCCAAGTTATTTCAACGTAAGCATGTTAAATAACTGGCATCTTTCCTGAAATCCTGTAGAATGAATTGCAGCTCTACACAATTAAGTCAGCTGGGTTATAGTATCCTGCAAAATTAGACATCTATAATGGGAGTGTTGACAAGACCTTCACTGTAGCAACACAGTGGTGCCCGCTCAGAGAACGGAGCAAAGCTCTTGGGAAATAATTAAAGAACATTTTGGTCAGCTTGTGATGTGCATATGAATTTTTCAGGTCATGCAGAAATAAACTAGAAACCCACAGACCATCAGCAAAAAAAGACTAAAGTAAGGAGACTGACTGATGTTAGTCCAAATGGGCCTGAAAGGAAAAGAAAAGGCTGGGAGGAAAGAGGACAGGATGGTTGCTGTGGTTCGGAAAAATACCTCTCTCTTCTCTATCTTTCTAAATTTTTATTTTTGTAGTCTGATGATGGAGACAAAAATAACCCACCTTTTCGTAAATCCTAAGTCCTCCTTCATCTGGAAAATGACACCAATTACGAATTTAGATTCATATTTTACTAATTCAGAATGTTGTTAGGGAACAGCATTTGCATAGTCATATGTGATATTTCTCACTCATCTGTGGCTATATTCTGTGTCAAGCTAAGCTTTTCTTATGTTACCTTTTAACAGTGCTACACATAGTAGAGTCAGTTCATTACATAGACCAATTCCAATTACTGTGCATTAAATTCAAGCAATTTCAGTTAAATCAGTAGAGACCACCTAGATTTAAACAGGTCCATCCAACACAAGAATACAACTTTATACTGTAATCAAGCTCCTCAAGTTCACTAATGACTGAATGATATTTAGAAAAGCATTTGTCTAGCTAAGTGTACTAATTCCCAGATGAAATACATCCAATTTTCTGCTGACATGATGAAATAATGATGGTCAGTGATAATACTGAATAACTATACCCAAGACTTAACATTCTCATGCATACCTTTTATACTTAGCTAGCTCAATACTTCCAACTCTTCTTCAACTGTTACTTTTTTGCTTCAAGAAGCAAATGTAGTGCAGAAATACTGAGGGAAAGCAAATATTTTAAAATTGATTAATTAATTGTTGATATGTATCTAACAAAGCAATCTTTTGGTTCTTTTGTCAACATGGTAAATTTAGGACGTAGCTGGCCTTCACGGGGACATTCTGGATAAGAAAACGGTCAAAATCAAGACCTGAAAAATTAAATTACATAAACTACAGGGAGGAGTCAAGTCACAAGGTCTCTTTTTTCTCTCCCTTACGAGTCCTCCTCATACAGCCATAATTCACTAAAGCAGTGTTTTGAGCAGTTCCCCAACTGCAAGCCTTTGGACAGAATGAATGGGTGAAGGAAACGTATTTTAACAACTAGCCCATACATAGTGGTCTCCTCCTATTCAAAGGTACAAGCCTGAAAAATTGAAAGATGTGAAGCAGTTGCAGCCACCAGGCACGAAGAAGACAGACATGTCTGAATCACTTTTACCGCTTTTTGTATATACTGATGTTTAAAACAGTATTGTTTAATGACACAGCATCTTTTCTAACGTACCTTGGAGTCCCTAATTAGTGCTTAAGCCACTGGAAGGAATTAATAAATTCTTGAATAGTTTCTGCAGCTAAATGAGGGAATCCCATATTCCCAATGTTAGCTGCATGAGCATTCTTGCAATTGCTTCTGGTTTGAGTTCCCTGATGCAGCAAGTTTCCTATTTCATGAATTATTGTGAGAGAAAATCATGTGCTAAAGGTGTAACCCAGCAATGAATCAGTGAATAGCTGTTCCTCTGAAGATCAGCTCATTAAGAAGCAGACATCTGAATGAAATAAAGTTCCTGGGGAGTCTGTGGCACCAGCCGTGCCAGAAAGGAAGGCATGAAACCTTGTTATATGCCATGAGCAAGCAAAAGGAATTTTTACCCAGGTAGAATTCGTGGTTAATATTCTGCTCTTGTGCTTTGTTTATTGAAGCCCCAGCATGCTTTTGTTTATGATCTGGTTCTTGTTCAGCACATTTACATGCAACCAACTGCTCAAGTGGCTCAGTCACCTTGGGTACGAAACGGAGCTGAGCTGAAATGCTGAAGGTTGGAGCTTTGTTTGCAACATGAAGAAAACCCAAACAAAGATATCGAAACTAATTGTTGGGCTTTTTTTTGCTTTGACAAAAGCCTTAATGATAACTTTCTTATTCGATATAATAGTTTTGTATGGATCTATTACAACTGGTTGAAAGACTCCAAGATTATTCAGGTTTTACTTAACCTTTTTTACTTTTAATTAAGTTTGTTAATCAAAGATAGCTGACTGACACAGCATTTGTTTAACTTAGCAATACAAAGCAATATTCACAGCTTAATTAAATACTTCACGTGCCAATCTCCAATCATGATACAAAAAGACCACAGAAAAATTAAATAATTTTAACTCCTTTAGCCAATTTCTTGGACAAGAAGAGCGGGCTCTGTTAAGACATATGGCAAGCAATCTTTTCTGCAACACAGCAAACTAAAACACAGCACTACTACCATGTGTTAAGAGATGCTGTCCTTTTGCACAATATATTTCAAAACACACTCTCTCCACAAGCAGCAGGCACACAACCTGAACAGTCACACTAGGGTTCTAACACATAATGTGACTACAATGAATTGAAAGGAAGGGGAAAAAGGCAGGAGAGGGGGTGAAACACCATGAATTAAAATTGCAATTTCCAAAAAAATTTTTAATTGCTAACTTGTAAGTTGGAATCTTGTGAAATGTGACAAATAAGGAAATAATTGAGCATGCTTTGCTGCACTCAGATGCGTCTCTGCCAACATACACTAAGGAGAAATAGGTGTCAGAATTAAGTTCAGTTGAATTAAGTACCCATTCTAGTTTGAGTAAGGAATGAAGCCATAGATTTAGTTGCTGTAAATCTTCCAAGGTTTGGGCTTTTTTCTTATTTCATGACTCTACTACCTAATTATCTTGTTGTGATATATGCATACTGTATGTATTATTTTTGTGCCCAGCACAAAAATATGTAGAAGCCACTATATATTGGTATTTGGTATTCTTAGCAGACATTATCCAACAAGTGAATGAACAGACTAAAATTTCAAATAACAATATTTTTATCTTGACCAAATTCTCTGCTACGGTTATGTTATTTATGATAACCCTGGCTTCACACGAGCAGGCTGAGGGAGGTGTGTGGGGGAATCCGCTGGAGACAGAATGGCAGCGCAATGGTACAGTCATCTATTTGTTCATATTTTCCTATTGCATATTTGAAAAGGTCAGACCCAAATAAAACTGCCAAGATACGATATTCCTCTGAGAGGAAGAACATGGTTTATGTGTCTCAGCTTTGCCAAAAAACTATGGAAACCAATGCTTCATTTTGTGAATAAAGATGTAGGCACAAATACTGCCTCAAGCAGGGTGAAGACCACCCTTGGGCAGAAGTGTTTAGGAGCTGCAGTGGTGAAAGGTTGGGGGTGTGCTTTGTTTTGCAGAACATTTGGGTGTGTATAACAGGCCTGTCTAAACAGAATTGGTGTGTCTGATGGCTGATCCAATATTCCAAGGAGGTCCTCTATTCAGAACTTGTTTTCCTTCCACACTTACCCTACTTTGTGTATTGTGCTAGATTATACTGGTTTCATAAGTGGCAGTCACAGTTACTGTCCATCTGGATATGTTTTGAGGCTCTATAAAGTTTTAACAACTGTGAAGGGGGGAAAATACTGAAGTATGCAGCCGGTCTGAAGTGGTTATCTCAAGATTTAACCTACTGTTGCCAGGAATGCACAAAGCACGCTTCATAGTGCAAAATTTATTCAGATCTGTAGCCTTAATAAGTATTCTCTTATGCCAAAAGTATTCTCTTATGAGATAAGAGATTATCTCTTTGTATCTGTAACCTCTTAATGAATGAAAACAGATATAATTATAATATCAAAATCATACTGACACATCTCTACACATTCAATCTTGATTCAGGGCATGTATAAATGAATCAGATACTTGCTTAACTCTTGCACTTGTCCTATTGCTTGCTTTTTAATAAGGAGATTTTATGCTTTTCAATATCCCTTAATAAGATTTTGGTTAGCTATAATTTATTCTCAGGCTATTCATTATGGAATGCCAATCAGTTCTCAAAATGCTTGTACATGCTTGTCACGTTTTTTCACATTTAAAAAGTCCTCTTTTCTATTTTGGATTTTTCAGTGCTTAATAATTCTTTTTTTAAAAAAAACAAACACTAACAGCAATATACAGGATAAGCTTAAATTTGATATACACTTCATGACAAAGAACAGTTGTTACCAATGAAATAAATGTGATATATGTGATCAGACAAACTGTACCAATAAATATTTGGAAAAAATTAAGACAGCTTGAACAGATGTCTATTACTGCTATTTGTAATTCCACATGTCCTGAATTCCACCTCCCAATTACTGATATTTCCAGCAAATGCGGCTTTCGGTTCTCAGACTTTCCTGGTTTGAGGAGTAAGATCCCAAATTCCACAGAATTAAATTTGCCAGTAGATTCACTAGCACATTACAGTAAGTGGAAAGAAAAATAGGTAGTGTTCCTCTTTTGCAAAAATTGTGTGCACAGAGAAACATTTTGGTAAATCCACATACTACTTTAGTAACCTGCATTTCTAGCTACAATAGATTTTTCCTTCAGGAAAAGAAAAGAAATGTTATCCCTAGGATAACATTTCTAACTTAGCCTATCAATCTTTAACTCCTACCTCTGTGAAGATAAATTATCTGTTTTCAAACATCTGGCTAGGCAAGAGCACAGTTCTGCAAATAAACTACTCAGGTGAACATCCTGAATCTGTGGAGTTGACCTTTTGAAGTCAGTAAGGTTTAAACTGGTCATCTTTAAGTTTAAAAGTAGGCAGGCACTTGTGTCAAGGTCAAAGGGATGCCTCAGGGCTTTGGGACCACATCGCTCTAAACTACTGCGTTCATGTCATCAGATAATACACGGCTTAACAATTTTCCTTTAGAGAGCCTGGGTTGCTTGCATACTGCTCGGAAATGAGCAGCACTGTATTTTGTACACAGCTATTGCTGGCTTTATGTTGAGCCGGGTCATCACACCTGAACCCAGAAAAGCACAGGACACTTGCCACTGCTTGTAAAATAAATCACCCCAGCCCTTGGAGCTGCTCCAGGTGCTGGCATTGCTCAGGGCTCTGCTCGGCTCCTGCTCCAGGTCCGCACAGCCCAGGGGCAGCCGGAGCTCCGGCCACCGTCGATGGTGGGTGACTGCAGGCTACAACTCCCAGTATCTAATTGTAAACCCATTGCATTCAGGATGATACAAATGAATGGTGTACAAGTGTACAGCCACCAGTGCCAGGTCTGTGCTATGCTGAGGTTCACCAGTGTGAGAGGAGATTTATCGGTACAGCATGTCCAGCTGGATCTCGAAGCTGGATCTGTCATGCCTTTCTGCTCAGCGAGCAGTACAAAAGGACATGGCACAGGCCAAGTCCTGGTCCCCTGCGTGCCAGTACATGGCCCCATTACTCCACCCTTCAGTCAGCTCCAAATCATGCTGTCACCCAGGTTTGCCCTCAGTTGGGCCTTTTTTTGCTCCTGATGTATTGATGAATACATAGCAGAAGAGAAGCCAAATTACACAAAACTGTCTTGTTCTGATATATTGGGCAGTTAGTTACCATCAGCCCCCAGAGCAAAATAATACCTGGGCTGAAAATAGTCTCAGGGCTCTTCACACAGCAGCTGAAACTGTGCCTGCAATTGCAAGTGTGATTTAAGTCTCTCTTGTTCATATACAGTTTTTTGGTACTTCATCCCTTGGCTTTCCCAGATAGGCCAATAATTTTTTTTCTTTGCTATTTGTAAAGAGAGGATTAAACCATGTTGGTCTGGAGAAAACCTCTCCTGCTGGGGAAGGGAAAAAAAGAGTTACTGCAAGACCATCATAAGGCAGAGATGCTGTTAGAACAGTGAAGGATTTTCCTGTAGTTTCTTAGTACCCATCTGCAATAAATTTTTATGAAGGTTTGGAGGAAAGAGAGGCCTAGGCTAACCAGCAGGTTCAGTGGTTTGGAAAGCTGTGCAGCATAGTTACTGGCAAACCTTTGTTTGATCCGTCCTGACAGGTTCTGCCATTTTATACTGGTATTTGTTTTTGTAATGCAATATTATAAATCATTGTCAGGTCATCAGCATTCCCACAGTCTTCCAGAGTTTTTTTGTGTCTGCCAAAGGTTCCCACCAGACCTATAGGCCTATAGGATGCTATATAAGCTCCTTTAATGGAGCATGTAGTGCTGAACTGTGCTCTGCTGCAAGATTCCTGTTCAGAGGAAAAAGTATGAGGAACGAGGTGGTCCCAAGAATTATGGCTTAAGGATACCATGAGACTTGTATTAAAGACCGCCTCTAGTAATAATATGTCTTAAACCATCATAGCAAATTAAACCAGTATTTTACTTAAACAAAAGCTTTTTCCTTTCACTGTTCACCTAAGAAAGGCTGATCAATTAATTTGGTTAATAAGATGGTAAGTCATCCCATTATTGTACTGCACAAGCAATACTGTATTCAATCTAAATGCTTCATATGTATTTACAAATTAAAAGCTCTTCACTTCTCTAGGTTAAGTAAAATCCCATTGGTTCCATTTTATTTATAGGGGAGCCATGATTAAGATTATTTGCCTAAGGCCAAATTTAAAATTCTATATGAGGATCCTGGGGTAAAGTAAGACATCACCAGGAGACTCACATCTATGCCAGCCTCCAGAGGACCATCCTCCAGCTGAGAGTAGCTGGAGTGCAATGTGCACTGGCCATGTGTCCTCCTTTGTCTTACTGTTCAGCCCAATCTGAGTCACCTCTCTTTTCCTTCAGGTGAGTGAATGTTTCCCTTCTTCTTTTCTAAACTGTGGTGGAGTACTTTGAAGAGATGTTTAAAAAACGAAACAAAATTAAGTTCAATCATTATTTTGTGAGAATCCTACTTATCTCTAGGAGTCGAAATTACCAGCTAATAACACGAAAGTCCTGATAATAAGAAATGGTGTCTCAGATGCCAGGGTTACCAATCTCATACAGGGTTGCTTATGCCATACCACAACAATGCCACATTGTTGTGCTGCCCTGCCTTGCTAAAGGTTAGGAGATCAAAGCTACAAACATGCTAAATGATTTGAAGTAAAACAGGCCTTTTATTTTCAGACCATCTCAAGGGCTTTTGAAAGTGGGAGGAAACAAAATGACAGTTAATGGATCTAGGAGGGCCTGACCTGAGGATAAGGTTAAGTGGTGTAATAATCTCCATACTGAACTCGGTGCTATATAGCAGCTTCCCTAATGTGCTTGGTCACAAGGTGAACCTCTCTGAGCAAACCTCACAGATTTTCTGCCCATACTAATTAGAGTAAAGCTTAGGGTTCTGTTAAACACAGGAACCCTCTCCTAAAATATTTTCCTTTTTATTCATTAAAGACTACTTTCCTCCACATTACACTCACTGATAACCTTGCCATATTTCTCATTCACTTCTTTGCACTGTTCTTTAGTTCTCTGATATTTGCCTCCAAAAACAAAATCCCATTTTCTAAATCTAAAACATTTCTTAGTTAGATTATAGGCTTTCTTCTTTGAGAAACAAAAACGTAAATACATGAGTTCACTTTCTTTGACTTTGTTGTTAGGGAAGGGAATGGTCTGGCTGAAGAACTGTTAGATATTTTTTGTTCTTTTTTTGAAAGAAAGATAAAACTAGCTAATGAATTGCAGAGTTTCTCTAGGCAATGGCCTCTATATGCTTGCTGTCGAGACCAGCATAGGCAGTATTATTCACAAACCTCATTAATGAAAAATTTTTTAATGTCCTTCTCCCAGAGACATTACACATATCTTCCCAGCACTGGAAAAAATAGCTGAGCTAAATTTGGAATTTCTCTGAAATAAGAAAGAAGCTTTCAGCTAAGAGAAGAATCCACAAGGATTTATTCCCTGATGGCTTGGGAATGATTTGTTTCCAACATGTCCCAACTCAACCCAGCCATACTCTTGGTATACCATTGGGTTGGAAAAGTTCTTTTCCATGCAAGAAGAACAATGACTTACCCTCACTGACATACAATGGTATTTCAATACATAGAGAAGCAATAGTCATCTGATTAAAGCAAACAGTGAATAGAGGTAGGAAGGCATATTGTGTTGAAGACAAAAAGTAAAGGTAAGTCTACTCATGCCTTATGCAGAGCTCTTCACTAAGCAAGAAGACAGCTTTAGTGTTGTCAGTTCAGGATGATGTATGAAGCAATAAACATAATTGAAAGTAGTGATGTTGGAGTACTATATGCTATCTGAATATACTACCTGAAATTTCAAAAGATTAGGATATGGAACTGGTAACAGGATCAGTCAAAAGAAACACTGGGACAGGAGACCAACATTTGGTATGTAGATATGGAAGGACTTTCATCTGAGCTAAGAAAAGCAGAAGGAACTTGAATAGTAGGCTGCACTGCCAAGTAGATGGCCAAGAAAAATTGAAAGAAATTGAAAAACAGAAAGGATAAAATAATCCTTCTAAGAAAGTTACTAATCTCCTAGACAGGAAGAAAAAGCTACTAAGAGATGGTTTTGGAAAGATAGACGCAATCAAAAGTCTACTGTATTAATAACAAAGGAAAGCAGATATTCTGCTGTGACTTGTCCATGAGCTGTACACGTAAGTAAGGAAGTAGAATCAGAAGTTTGAGAGAGACTTACAAAATAACTCCCTCTTTTAAATTTAAGTGCTCATATGAGTGAAGGAAAGGAAGAAAGGAGATTCAGAAGTGGATGCCAGTTGTTTATAACACAAGCATGAAAGACAGCATGGTTTTGTTTTGTTTGCATTCAGAAAAGACATCTGGATAACCTGTCATCTCAGCCAATTGTTGCAGAAGACTTATTCTTCTTTCCTGCAGAAGTCGTGTGCGATTGATCTCTGAAACAACTGTTGAGTTACGATCCCACAAGTAACATGACATTTCTGTCTCTTAATGTTCTCCAGCAAGCTTAGCCTTTTCATTTAATTTAGACTATAGTTGTCAAGGCTCTCGCTTTCAGCTCTGGAAATTCTTTGTGTGGCCCATTGAGTTGGCCAAGGGAATCACTATATAAATACACTTAAAGGATTTTGTGTCAAGGGATCTCCTTTTCTATTTAAGTCTCAAAAGGTCAATGTATCTTCAGTTTGGTTGATTTCCCTGAACTGAGGAGGAACACAATAGTGCAGAGAAATCACACTCATCCTACCCCACAAGATGGTTAATAACTGAGGTGCTAATGCATGATCATGATAAGGCTTTCAGATTGAAAGGGAGGAGCAAAAAAGATTTTGTGTTCTTGATGTCTCCATTTTACAGTACCATAAGACCTAGGAGGAGCTCACCACTCTGAACCTGTTGTCAGTGTTCATTCCCATAAGCACACTTTCTGACAAATACCTGAGCACCTTAACGCTGCCCTTCTAGACGAGCAGCCACAAAACCCACTGATTTTTTCCCACCTTGTGTATCAGATAGAAGAATGTAATACCCTTTCTTGTTTAAATAGTTTTGAACATTTTACCATTTATATAAGCATGTAAATCTACTAAATCAAAGATGCATAGAGAAGAAACACTTTTTCAAAAATCACAAAGCAAAAAAAACTAATAAAAGGAGCATAGATCTGATTTAAAAACCAAAGGTGCTGAAAATATAACAAACTGGAGTAATCTATTCTTACATCTATGCACCTTCATTTTAAGTTCTAAAGCATTATATATCCCTAGCATGAAAAAAAAGGGAGGAGGGCAGAGAAATAAATTCAGAATCTTAATAAAACAATAAGAATTCTAGAAGGATAATGAAACATTAGAAATGATTTATGGTGTAATGTATCATTCTATATATCTTTACAGAAATAAAATATCCAAATTACCTCAGCTTTAATAATCATATTCCCAGTGACTGCAGATGAGGAACTTTAAAATGTATGTAAAAGACTGGAAATGGTTATAAAAGATCAGAGGCTTTCAAAATTCACTGTGTACAGGGTCTAGTGAGTGCAATGCCAAGAGTAATATATGAAATCTGATCTGACAGTTTCATAACTTTCCTTTGTTTGATATCTCCATGCAATGAAAACATACAGCATCATGCCAAAACTGAAAGAAACAGTTAGTGGAAAAGACTCAGAGGTAATGACCACTGGCAAAGTATAAAAAGAAGATGAAGAATTAATTACATTAAGAAATCCCAAGGAACACGGTTTACATTAAAGGACGCTCTTTTTAACCAGTCGGCTGGAAGGTTGATGTAGCACTGTTCATGCAGATGTTTGGAAAGTATTTCACAAACTCTAATTTTGGCGAGTGCTTCTAAAGGCTGTTGCTTTTCCACTGCTCTGTGCCATCTCCAATTTATCTTAAGAATAAAATAGAAAAAAATAATAGAAACTACAGCTTCTAGTTAAATAGGAGAAGTCTTTTTAAAGAAACACAATAAAACAAGATATTATGGTCCAAATCCTGTAGATCCAGAATCTGTAGTAGGTTGGCAGGTCCCCTTTTACCTATAAGCAATAAAAATGAAGTAAAAACCAATCTGTCAAAGCTCAGCAGGTTTAATTCAGTCCCTTGGCTCATATTGGCTACATGTGCACACTGCACAGAGCAGTAAATTTCTGTACAGAAATCTTGGAGTTCAGACCTGTGTGTGTGGTTTATCTTTAAAAATCTGGTTCTGTATTACTCTCTGGCTAGTCATTTTAGCAGGTCTCTGCACCTGGTAACAGCACTTTCTTACCTTGGTGCCTCAGCCCACATTGATTGGCAGTTTCTGATATATTCAGAACTCCACTCCACTAAATATTAAGCCCACAAAGAGATTACTTAAGTAAAAGTCAGTAAAGGAGTAAGACAGAATGTCAGACATATGTTTCTGAAAATGGTGGCCTACCTTCCTTGTGAAATTATGACAACACTAAGTGGCCTTAAGACATTTCAAATCAGGGTGGGCCAAGGCAAAATTGAAAGTTCAGCCATAAGGTAGAGTAGGTTTGTTTCCGCTCTGTGTCTTACTGCAGCAAGTTCCCAAACGCATTCTGTTCTCAAAGCAGAAAAAATCTGGAGGAAAATGGTTCTGATATTGACCTCCCTACAATTCATTAATTCAATATTGCACAAGTCAAGAGGAAATGTCTGTGTCCTTGGAGGAGACCCATTCTGCTAGTAATTCTCAATACATAAGTGACAAAGTGACAGATGAGGAAAAAAATGTCTTGCAGTGTTAACATTTGTACACTTGTACAGTAGAGATGAGAAGGGCGTCAGAGATCGAGAAACTGAGCTCTGCTGTCGTGATCTGGCTCAGCTTGGGTTGGAGCCAGAGGACCATCCCTGGAGCCTCTGCCAGCGACAGCAGATGTGCAAAGAGAAGGTAGGGTGTAGGTAGCAGCACGGAACAATATGGAGTCAGAAGCAGTGAATGATGGAGAGGAAGAAGACGGATGAGGAGGCAGGTAGAGGAGAGGAGGTATGAAGGGGAAAGAGAAGGTTTAGCCAACAAGTTTTGGTACAAAAACACTAGGAATCTCTCTCTGTGTTTGGGCCAAATTCTGGGCTAGTTCTGGGACCTATTAATAAATTTTGTAACTTTTCTGCTAAAATTCTGTCTTGCTATTGAAGAGGAGTTTTGAGTGCTCTTCAAGTTGAAGGGTGAGAGCTTCCTCTTCTATCAAACAGAAATAAATCCTACCTGCTGGCACCAGTTCAGCTTTGAAGAAGTGACAAGCCAGCTCTGACTGCTTATGTTCTCTATACTACATTTTCCTGCAGTGAACAGAGTTCACTCTCCCTCCTAGAGCCCTTTACAAATTATTTAAATTATTTCTGTTCCTTCTTTCTCTACTTTCAAGGTGTCAGGCCAGACCCAGGGCCAGATTCTGCAAGAATAAATCCTTAGTGTTGCTTTTCCCCTGCCTTTCTGGCTTTAACCATTTTTTGGTATTTTTTTCTGATCATCTCTCTGTTATTGTCAGAAAAGGTGTTGCCTAATGTTGCCTAACCCCAGTGGGACAGTTTCTCCTTTACTATCCACATTTCATTGTCGCAAGTGCAAGATGGGATGAGGGATGACTCTTGTGTTAATGAAAGAGGGCAAAGTTTCCACTGACTTCACTGGGGTCAAAACTTCACCCTCGGGGACCTATTGGTAGAAATGGGAGGGAATTTCCATTTTCACAGAGAATTTGCAACCACTTAATTGTGTTGAAAACCTCAAATATTTTCTTCACAGGGCAAAGTTCGTATCTTATTTCAGATGAATGTAGTGGCTGAGCGTCATCTGCTGCTGGAAAACCTTTAGAAGTTACTTAAAACTAAAACAGGCATAAAAGAGAAGCAGGGTGGGAAAGGGTTGTTTGCTATTAAACACCAACACAAACCAAGCTTTTTGTCTCTTCCCTTCCCCCATTTTGTTCACACAGTCCTCTTCACCCTTCAGACAGCCTTAGAATGCTAATTTTTCTGATCACTTGGAGAATGAAAACCGTTGTAGAAATCAACTGAAATATTATTTTAAACCTTTTTTTAATGAGCCTGGATCCACACCTATAAATAAACTCTTAATTCTTCCTTCTTAACTTCCAGGAATGGTAGTTCCCACACCCTATACAACCTGACACATTCAAATTCAAAGCAAATATTTGAAACTATTTTCAAAAAGGGTTGTTTTAATATGAACTGGCAGGTGGGTTTTATGAAGAAATGGTTTTAAATAAAAGTCTAATTGTCCTCTTTTCACAGATGTTTAGGATTTCTCTTCACATAGCAGCAGATGATATGGATGCTCAGTGAAATGATTCTGTAATGATAAAGCTCAGATCGGCTTTATTCTTTGTTATACTCTCTACCACTTTCTGAACTTTAAGGCATTGAATTATTCTGTTTTTCTCAGAAGTAAAATCTGCATGCATGTAACCCTCAGTTAGTATGAATAACAATGTGAAAACCTTCACACTTCAAAGATGTGACTATGTGATTTTGTCTATCCTAATGGTTTGAGAGAAAATCTTGATAAATTAACATGGTTTGTGTTTTTCCTTTTCCTAAATTTTGTTGCCTTGATTAGATAAAAAATAATAGGAGGCTGTCAATCTGTTTTCTTTTCAGGTCTTCTCTGCCTCTTTCTAAATTAGTTACAGCCTGCTTTTTGTAGCTTTATAGCCAGCCTGACCTAATTTAATTACCATGACTTGTGTGGCTTAAAGATAAATAGTTTTATTCAGTCTGCCTACTTTTGTATAAGTTTTCCCTTTCACACATCTCTCTATATTTTGGCATTCAGAATTCTTGTCCTCTGTTCTTCAGTAGGTTAACACAAGGTTAGTTTTATAGCATTGTCCATATTTTCACAAAAAGGCCTTTGATGCAGTTCTACTTAGTCCCTGCTTTGCTATATCTGTTTGTGTGCTGTGAGTCTGTGGGCCTTTGTGGGACACAAACGAGCATTAGCTGGGTCTTGGAAGCATGGGATGGAAAATACATACTCATGCTCATCCTTAAAGCATCAAAGCTTGTTTGTATACTGGTTACTATCTAAGATGTTTTTCTTGTTTCGGTAAAATACTTCAGAAATCAAAGCCTGAAATACTGCAGAAATGGGAAGATTGGAAGAGCTAGGGTTGTATGGATGGACTGATTACTACTCTGTTCTTAAAAAAGCACTTGACAAGGAAATACAGATCTCATCACAGAATACAGAATACTCATCATAGATTATATTTTTGTTGATTCCAGGGCAAATGAAGAATAGTAAAGCTTCCAGGATTATGACCAGGCCCTCATCAGTAATAATGAGCTTAATAAAATATAAATTAAAAAAAACCCCAAACCCTAGTTATGCATGTAGGATTTTTTGTTCAAAGGGTTCTTTCAAATTATATGATAGGCTGGGATATGTGTTGTGCTTGAGAACAAGAAATAAACTTCAAAAATCCGAGCTGTGCTCTTAAGAGATATGACTTCCGTGTAGATGTCGGCATTGGAAAGCTTCGGTCTTAAAACAAGCTGCGCTAGGATGGCACTTGCACAAAACATCTGACAGCAAATGTATTTAAATACATAAATAAATATATATATTTTTTAAATAAGTGAAAACCTTCACATGTTGAACTATCTAGAAATGCATGAAAAAAATTTGCCATTCAGAAAAATGACACCGGGAAAAGAAAAATAAAGAAATGCATTTAAATGACTTTCACTTTTCAGTTATTTAAAGTTATTTGTACAAATCCATAAAAAGATGTTTTGTTCTGCAGAAGAATCAAATGGCACATCATTAAAATATGTTCCAGAGAAACTAGGTAAACAATACCTGAAAATAAACACAGCCAGTCTTTGTGCACATGCCAGAAACTAACATGCAATAGATACCAAGGAGAAACAGTATTTCCATGTGTTAACACCTACAGCAAGGGAAGAGTTCATTGACACTTCCACACTTGGAAAATGGAGAGATGAATCATTTCTTTTCAGTCTTCATTAACTAGAAAACCCTATGGAAGAAATTTAGGGGTAAACAAAGGACGATGCATTTGATTTCTGTTTATACCCAACAGCACAGGGATGGATTTTTCATAAATATCAACTAGTGCCCTGCCTCAGCTCCTCTTAAAGCCCGTGACTGGCTCCAATCAACAAACTGATTATTAGTCACTTCTTTTGAAAAAACTTACTGAATGCCTTACCTTTATTTAGGTCTTCCCTTCACAAACAGTACCAAATTAATTAAAAAGCCACCTCTGATACTGCAGTGCTACCTCCACCCAGAAAAGAAGCTGCTATGGCTCTAGAAAGATACTGGCCAAGGTCAGTGGGGCAGACCCTTTCAGTTGTTTTTATTGGGTTTAAAGAAAAAAAAAGTCCTGCTGAGAAGATAAGGTTTTAAAGGCTCCTCAGATAGATGCAGACACACGGGAAACTTTATGGCACGCTATTAATCTTTCTTAGAAAGATGAAGTGTTGATGCGACCTTGATGAAATGTGAAGCTGCCTTTTGGAAGGGGAAAAAAGAGGGGGGGGGAAAGGGGAGACT